>PRKT01002176.1:0-31975 GCA_003671525.1 Saccostrea glomerata | reverse complement strand
TGGGATTCGCAGGAGAACCCAAAAATGTTCGAATATGTATTAACACCTTGATTTTAATATACAAATGGTCAATATGGAAAACAAGAAACAGCATTAAGTATGAAAATAAAAATATTACAAATTCAGCACTCTTGAGTGATTTCAAGAATGAAATGAAATCAATCTTTCAACTCTTAAGAAATAATAAGAGTAACTTCAACAGAAATTTAAAATTAACATAAGATATGCTTACAGACTTTGATTAAATGTTACCTGTTTTCGTAAGTACAGATTTATATATAGTAATACAATGATGTTTTCATTTTATTGTCACATTTTCACCAAAACTGATTCCATATTTATATATACGTATGTTATTTGATTTATAATATGTATTAGATGTACAATTATGTGTGACTTTGTATTTAAATAATAAAGCACCCTGCGTGGTGCATGTGGTGCTGTAGGGATTATTATTATGTATTGTTACATGTATAGAGGGAGCTTAGTCGGGGCCCCATCCCTGGCAGCTGCCCAACTTACCAGATGTCGACTGTTATAGGTCTGGAAAATAAATGATGAGAAAAAAAAAGAAAAAAGATTAAGTTGAAAAAGGACCTCGATCTGTCACGAATATCAGGATCCGAGTTCTCGATTAGAAAGGATCTCCTACGTTTTAATACGTACTCTTACGATATAATACGTTCATCGCGCACTCTTGCGCTAAATGTACGATAAAATAACACGTTCATTGCAATGTCTTTCACGATCAGGATCAAGAAAGAACACGCTTTGAGCTACAATTGTACCCCAGCAGACATATAATAATCTGGCTATACTGACATGACTGAGTCCATCACATTTTATCTATTAAAAAGTAAACAAAACATAAACATACAATCAATGATAATGGCAGAAATGGAGGTTGATGACAACTTCATAAACGTGGTGTTTGTGGTGTAACTATGGTCATAGTTATTGCTGTCAAAGTAAAGCAAAGGCAGCAGTATAACTGTTTTCTTATCTTTTTATTTTTTTTTCATCAATGTTGCCTCTGATCGAAAGGGTTCAGGTTCAGAAGGAGAAAGGATGCCCCCTCTTTCTTTTTGTACCTGTTTCAGGTGGCATCTTTAAAATATTTTTTCAAAACTCAGACATTTTTTTCAATCGGGAAAGAAACGCGTTCAATTTTCCCGTTATTTTTGCAAGCTTAAGTACTCGTAATAAAGCGTGATTGTCCGCAACAAAGCGTTAACACTCGTGTCTAATGGCGTTTACTCTCATACGTCCGTATCAAACCGTCTCTGAGCGGGAAAATACCGTGTCAGCACGTGAGCAGTAAGACCACGCAAAGCGTCACAGATAGTGACAGAACGTGAGACATCGCAACGAATCGAAATTTTTACTTCAGAACTGACCTTCATGTGTAATGTACATCCTATTATTTTTTGTGATGCTTCCAATTTAGATACATACATTAGGGATAGAGAATAACAGTCTATAGGTCTAACCTTGAGTCCTCATAAAACTGGTGTTGTGTACCATTGCCATGATGTACATCCCAATCAACAATTAACACTCTGAAACATCAATGTCTATTTTATTATGGGCTTAGCTCCATCTGTCTTTTAAGAAAAGCAGAATTACACCTTACATCTATAATTTTATTATAATTATCATTAACAAATCAATCTTAGTTTTTATCTTCATCTCAACATTATACTTTGACAGACAGCAGCAAAGCAATATGCCTTCCCTTCATTGAAGGGGGCATAAAAACATATTTCATGGCTAAACTTACTTTTTGACATTATACTTGCTTTGAGCATACTTGGCTGCAATGCCTACATTATTAAAGAAACAGAAACCCATGGCTCGGGAACACTCGGCGTGATGTCCAGGGGGTCTAAAAATGGAACAAGTTCAAGGTCAACTAGTCCAGTATCAATGACCAAACCCAAGAAAACCCATCTTTGTTCTGATCAATTAAGAATACAATTCAAACCCAAGTGAGACTTAAGTTATGCATTTATTCTACAATTTCAATAAAATTTGAATTTAAAATCTTACCTCACTATTGCAACTCCATTTTGACTCTGTAATTCCAAAACAAAGAATTAAGTTATCATTCCATAACATAAATTTTTGCTCACAATGCAACATAATCCCTATATTGTTAGTCTGATGGCAAAAAAACTGTGAAATCACTTATATTCGTGGGGGGTTAAATTTCATTGTTTTTGAGGTATGGAGAGACCCACAAACTTATATCCACCATATTAAAAATGTAAAATTTCAAATCCATTACTACACATACTTAATATTCACCAACCGTGAAATCAAGTCCCCACAAACCAATATTTTTCCTTTAAACATAGAAAATTTAACCCCACAAAAATATGTCATTTCAGTATTTTACTTTGGTTCAGGTAACACATGTTCCAATTCTTGATGGAACCATACTTTCCCCGTAATTTACAGAAAAAGCAATAATGTTAATAAGATAAAATTTATACAATACTGTATACAGGGAAATTTTCGTCCCCCGTTTTATTTTCGCCCCTTTCGCCCTCTTCCTGATTGGTCAAATTTAAATCGATGTGAATTCAAATTACACAGCATAATTTCTTAAACAAAACTGTGACTGGGCGAATCTAAAACGGGGCAAAATTGTGCGCAGTGCAAAAGGGCGAAAATAACACGGGGCGAAAATAACCCTCTATACAGTATCTATTGAGGAAACATTTATTTTCAACTTTTGTTACATTATCAAACATATTCATCCATCTACCAGTACTTTTTGATTTTCCAAAAGAGGTACATGATTTATTAAAATCATGATTACATTTCTCACTTATTTTGAATATGTCAGTATAACATATCAAACCTGTAACATACCCTCTATTATAAGACACAACTGTTCTGCTGTTAAAACATCATAACTGATAATTCCAACAAATATACTACTGTAAAATCACATATTTTAGTGAGGTCAAATTCTCGTGTTTTGAAGAAGAAAGGATGGGTTTGTGGGGATTTGATTTCCTGGATGAAGAATTGTTGGGTAGTTTTGCAAATGACATTTTACATTTTGTGGTGACAATGAATTCATGGGTTTCTCCACACCTCGAAAATAAGTGATTTCCCAGACCATTATCAGGATCTCAATACCCTCACCTGTCCTGTCATGACATTATCCACTACATCCAACACAAATCCGGCAGCCATCCGCGCACAAAAGTAAGAGTCCTACAACAGTACAGCATTATTGAAAACATTATAAACATCAATAAAAATTCAGTTTTAAATTCATTATATAAACAACAATGGCTACGTTTTTCTCTGTAAAAGGGCTACCGGGCCTTATTCATTACTGTAGAGGGGTTTGAAAAAATTCACTTTTTTTTCTCCTAGCAGCCAAGTATAAATTTTTGAATTTGCTCACATATACATGTGTTTAAGCTAGACTTCTATACCCATATGACAATCATTTATCTTGAAATTGATTCTGTTTCTTTTATAATTAAATTCTTTACTTTAAAGTGTGAATACTGTAAGATTAGCACATAGCCCCTGAACAGTTTAAAATGAATTATTGTTTTCCCAAAGCATGACATAAAATTCCAGTATTATTAAATTATTCTCATATGAAATGAGGTAAATAAATAGACTTACTTTACAGAGGTATATAGACTGGTAATTGGATTCCAATCTTTTCAACTCAAATGGATTTTTAACTTCAAAACTCTTTATCTCTTCAACGTGAGCTGAACTAAAATTAAAAAATTTTAATGAATCAAATGAAGAACGTGACAGACATGTAGATGTTTATTTTAAATAAAACTGTTTTAATTTATAGAGTATGATAACCATCTTTCCTTTTTAAAAATCCTGATATTGAAAACAAACCTGTGGATTAGTGTCAGTTCTGCTTCTGTGGCCATTCGTGTCTGGAACAGATATTGAAATTGTGTTACTTAGCTAGTTTCCCAGCATTTAGCAGGATGTCCATGCATCCAACTACATTTTAGTCGAGGATTAATTATATATAGGCAACCCATGTTATCCTGAACTCGATTGGACCGAGAACAACTTTTAGATATTCAGGATTTTGAATATATCTAGGGTAGAATATTACCAAAAGAATAGGTGATAGAAACTTCCAGATTACTTGTACTTACCCATGGTACATGTATCTGAGATATCAGAGTTCAAGATACCAAAAGTTCAACTGTATCAAAATATGTTTACAATTGGTAGAATTTTTTTTTATAATTTAAAAAGTACATGCTACATCGAGTAGGATGTAACTGTTCAAACTTAATAAAAGTAAAAAAGTAAAGGAAAACTAAAGAAGCACTAATCCCCACCCTAGTACATCTCTGAGTGAGCCCCCACTCTGTGTATAGGACTCAATACTCAACTCTACTCTAGTACATCTCTGAGTGAGTCCCCACTCTGTGTATAGCACACCTCTACCCTAGCACATCTCTGAGTGAGTCCCCACTCTGTGTATAGGACTCAGTACTCACCTCTACCCTAGTACATCTCTGAGTGAGTCCCCACTCTGTGTGTAGGACTCAATACTCAACTCTACCCTAGTACATCTCTGAGTGAGTCCCCATTCTGTGTATAGGACTCAGTACTCACCTCTACCCTAGTACATCTCTGAGTGAGTCCCCACTCTGTGTATAGGACTCAGTACTCACCTCTACCCTAGCACATCTCTAAGTGAGTCCCCACTCTGTGTATAGGACTCAGTACACACCTCTACCCTAGCACATCTCTGAGTGAGTCCCCACTCTGTGTATAGGACTCAGTACTCACCTCTACCCTAGTACATCTCTGAGTGAGTCCCCACTCTGTGTGTTTGTCAAATATTCTCGTTATTCTGTCAGGAGACTCAGGATGGCTAAAAAAAGAAATGGGTTCATTATTTAATAAAAGCATTCTTCAGTCCAAGGCAATGTGTATATAGTCTACAAAAGAGAAACATCTGTATCTGTATTTATCCAGGAAATGCAAGATTTAACTTCTCTAATGAGGTTAGAGCACGACAGAGCTGATTTTTAAAAGAGATTTAGCACATGGACAGCAAGGTGAACTCTACAAATGAATCTTAAACATCTTAAAAATAAAGGATCAAGTCAAATGGCTGTAAAAGATACTGTGATCCAAATCTTTTAAGAAAAGTATATACAGAGAGCTTACTAGTAGGATGCTGTTGAACAATGGGCTCTCATTCCTTCATCATAGGCTACGCAGGTTCTGTAAAATAACAAAAAAAGTCCTTACACATCTATCGTCTCTAAAGATGGTAAATGACACAGACTGCTCTCTATCACTAAACATCTATACAATATTCATGCTTATGCTTTGCTGAGGTCTTTCATTAGCCTTAAAACTGTTTAAATCCCTATACATTACCTGTTCTTAGCTATACTGAAGTCTGTGTTAGCTATAATTCTGTCTCTATCTCTACATATTACCTGTTTTTAGCAATACTGAGGTCTGTTTTAGCTATTATTCTGTCTCTATCTCTATACATTACCTGTTTTTAGCTATACTGAGGTCTGTGTTAACTATAATTTTGTCTCTATCTCTATATATTACCTGTTTTTAGCTATACTGAGGTCTGTGTTGACTATAATTCTGTCTCTATCTCTATACATTACCTGTTTGTAGCTATACTGAGGTCTGTGTTAGCTATGATTCTGTCTCTATCTCTATACATTATCTGTTTTTAGCTATACTGAGGTCTGTGTTAGCTATTATTCTGTCTCTATCTCTATACATTGCATGTTATTTGCTATACTGAGGTCTGTGTTAGTTATAATTCTGTCTCTATCTCTATACATTACCTGTTTGTAGCTATACTGAGGTCTGTGTTAGCTATGATTCTGTCTCTATCTCTATACATTACCTGTTTTTAGCTATACTGAGGTCTGTGTTAGCTATAATTCTGTCTCTATCTCTATACATTACCTGTTTTTAGCTTTACTGAGGTCGGTGTTAGCTATAATTCTGTCTCTATCTCTATATATTACCTGTTTTTAGCTATACTGAGGTCTGTGTTAGCTATAATTCTGTCTCTATCTCTATATATTACCTGTTTTTAGCTATACTGAGGTCGGTGTTAGCTATAATTCTGTCTCTATCTCTATACATTACCTGTTTTTAACTTTACTGAGGTCTGTTTTAGCTATAATTCTGTCTCTATCTCTATACATTACCTGTTTTTAGCTAAACTGAGGTCTGTGTTAGCTATAATTCTGTCTATAACAGGTAACAGTCTTTTCTCCACTTTGTAATACTCCTCCACTTTTGTGGGTTCCAGACTTTCTGGGTATTCCTTTGGTTTATTTTCCTCGGTAACGAGAATAATATCAGGCCTACAAAGGAAACAATATTCCCTGATCTACAATTTTAAGTGAACATAGCAAATGTCTATGCTCCTTTTGTTCAAATTAGTGCACTGTAATCTTAAATCTAGGCATTGATAGTGAACAGTTCATACCTAGCTACATGTTATGATATTACAGTGTATTGGAAGTTTCAGATATAAATATCAAAAGTTTAAGTAGGAAATTGTAGAAAGGAAATTCCTGTCTAGACAGTTTTTTGTTTAAACAAATACTGGGCTTCTCCATGAGTGAAAAATTCCCAAGAGGGATATTAAACAATATACAGTCAAGCAATCAAACAAATATTGTTTATTTTGACCCAAACAGTAGGAAATATTACTTAGGAGGAGACAGGTTGACCTCTTCAAAAGGGCAAGGGTCAGAGGTGAATCCCTGATACTGCAGACACTTCCAATAAGGCCGAAGAACCTTAATCACATTCAGAATGGACTCTGTGACACTAAAATTAAAAAAATGATCTTTATTACACTAGGATTATAGAATATTTAATTAGCATATTCTTGTAAAAGACGAATTCCATGAGAAATGAATTTTTATATACGTATTCAAGCACTCACTTTTTCCCAGTCACAACCTACTATATGTACCTTTACATATTTTATCAAAGTGAACATTAGCAGAAGTGTTTGTCTGAATGCTAATATCTTATGGAAGTTAATATTAAACAATATTTACCTGTCACATGGTTCCTGCGATGGAGGAATTCTGGGACAAGGGTCGCCAAGTAATGTTCTCAAGGTCAAGGCTGCTGATTCAGAGAGAGACTTCAAGCAGTACCCACCCTAAAAAATTATACCAAATTAAAATTCTGGTCCAATTTCACATCAAATTTAATGTTGATTGCTTTCCTTTGCTTTGTTACATTTTTCAGTTTATGTTCACAATAAATATACAGAACAAAGATACTGATTCGTCCATACCTCCAATATGACTGCCACACGACCTTGAGCCAAGGACATGACCTTGTGAGTTAGGTGAGCAAAGGCTGCAGGAGTTACCCCCATTTCTCCCTGTTAGAAAAATTTACTTTTAAAATAATTCGCTGTTGTACTCTTTTAGTTTTAAATCTTTCGAATCTTTGTCATAATGAAAATCACTTAAACTTTCATTGTATCATCATTTAAAATAAACTTTTAAGATTAAAAATTATGGATCCATAAAAGCTGTATGTGAATTTCATAAGCTCTTTATGAGCAAATCAATATAAAGTATATTAACAATATCAACAAAGTTGTGCATGTTTTTTTTTCTTCTAATTTTTAAAATTCACATAAAATGTTAAGATGTTACAATTATATAATGATTAATTTGTATTAGAAGTTATTAATTTATATGCTTAGGTATTTATCCCTCTTTTTAAGAAAAATAAAACTATGATGCATTATTAAATACAGTGAAAACTGTCTAATCTGACACCTGAATAATCCGACACACTGTAAATTCTGACGTTAAATTTCTTTCCCATTTTAGTATTTTCATTAATTTTAACACTGTGCAATCCGACACCCTGTCTATTCTGACACAAAATTTGTCTCCCAGTGATGTTTGATTAGACAGGTTTCAATGTATTTACTTTTGATATGAACAAGATGAAAGTACATGTATTTTTGGATTTTAAATTGCAGTGCATCAGGTTGATTTCATTATAGACAGTACACAGATAATGAACATGTTTTAAAAGACATTAAATCATTCACATTAATTTAGCATAAAAGCATTAACAGAATAACAAGAAGAATTTCAATACTAAACCCCCTCCCAAAGCATATCCTAGATTAATTATATCCCTCACAAAATATATCACTCCAGGATTACATGAATAATAGCATAAACATTATATATTACATACATTATATGTTGGTTGGCTGATAACATTATCAGTACCAAGTTATATTTTTTAACCTTGAGAATGATTTTTTTGGGTTTTTTTTCTTGTAAACACCCCATTATGAATATCAAATATATGTACATATAATGGTAAAATCACACCTAATCTGATATTGGTCACTTTTATCATGCTTATGAATTTTGTCACTTTGTCACTGACCTATGACCTCAGTCACTGATCTTAAATTGGATCATTTACTTTACATTTTTCTGATCTCCTGCAATATCTTCATATGTTTGAGAATAAAATGCTAAAAGACTTTTGAATCAGTTGCCTTTATGGCATTGTTCAAACCTACCAATATGTCTTATGACTTTCTTGATAATGCTGGTTACCGGGTAAGTATATTATCACCCCTATAGTTAACATATTGGTACATGTACTAGTAAAGTTCATTAAGTTAAGACTTAATCTGTGCAGTTTTTATGAATAAAAAAATTACCAGTTATCAAATACTGTACATCTACATTTCTATATTATACTTTTATACAGGACCTGGTATTTTTTACCATCAATTCCATGAGCTTATTTAGTTTTGTCCTTTAATTTATAGAAGTGAATTAATTGTTTTGTGTTTTAATTTAGAAATAAGAAGAATGAGACCTTGGGATCTCCAATGGCCGAGTCAAATCCAGCGGACACAACAACAAAATCAGGATTAAACTGTGTTAAAACAAAGGAAGCATATTAATAGATAATAAGCAAACTACTGAAATCAAATCTCACCATAATTGTTACTGTGCATAAAAATGGGATGCAACAGTAACAGCTAAAAGCATACAAACTGCTGTGGCATTCAATAGATTTAGGATATACAAGTTAGAAAAACTGCAGAAAATTTCTTTAAAAATTCATATTGAAAAGTTTTGTAAAAAAATATAGTTTTTTAATTATAATAATAAAACTGATATACATGGGTGCATGGTGTATAAAAACACTGTATTTTTCCCCCCTATTTTTAACCTTTAACAACCACCCCTTCCTAAAATCATTCTTTAATTTATTCTGACTTAATCCATATAGCATACATGTAAATATTTTCAATGCCAGTGCCAAGAAATTGTCTGCAGTTATTTGTTTAACATAACATAAAGCCACCATAACTAATAAGAAACATTCACAGCTCCTTTAGTTTACCTCGGGACAACCGATCGCACAATCGTATCCAGCAGAAATCAAAACTAATTCTGGATCAAACTGAAATTACCAGCACATTTAAGTGAATTATCTTATCTTATCTGTAAATAATAAATAATTTGAATATATTTCATAAATGAATTTTTGGATTATTACAATATCACACACTGCAAACAATGCTCAATCTTTTAATTCTACACAGGAGATATAAAATAAATGAGTTTAAAAAATCCATAATTAAAAGCAAGATAATTTGGAGATGCATTTTGACAATTACATGTATATATGTATACATAAATCTATAAGATAACTACAGAGCTCTCATAGGAGAACACTGGAATTCAAAACATATATTAAGCATCCCTAGAAGTACATGTACATGTATAAATTCATAGGTCCAGTATAAAAGAAGCCCAAATCTGAGAACTCTGACCTGAGACCCAGCACTTGGGGGTAACAAAGAAGTTTTCCCATAACTTTATCTAGGTGACAATGTATTTAACTTTAAAAAAAAAAAACAACATGTAGATACTAAGTCTTACCTCAAATGCAATTGGCATTAAAACCTGATGAAATATAGCCAGGTAGTCATGATCAGCCATCCCTGTCTACACAAATATAACACTTTATTACATTTTCAGCAGTGAAATACCTGGAACTTATTAATAATTTATTCAACAAGAGGCCCACGGGCCTTATAGGTCACCTGAGTATTGTGTAACAACTTACAAACAATTAAATTTGGTTCGTGTTTTAAACCAGAGGCCATGAAATTCACAAATTTGAAAGAGGCACCATTGCTTATCATAATTATTAACTTAGCATGCTTACTCTATTTACTTAATACTTAGAGGTAGATCAGAGTAACAAAGAGAAAATGCACTTCCACTTTATACCCAGTTGTGCACCTCACTCCAAAGGAACCACTGACCCAGGGGCCACATATTTCAAAATTTTGCAAATTTTATCATAAAATAGTTGATTAATACCAAAGAGCAGATTTCAAAACATTAATTTATTTTCAGACTATGTAACCACCCACCACCCCTCTGACCCAGGGGGCATAAAAAAAACCCTTTGCTAGATGCACCTTCCTTCATCATAAATATATATGAGGGGTGATCAAAAAGTTCGCAAACTAATTGAATAACTTCCATACAAGAAACAATATTTGGTTTTAATGTTGATTATATTTTAAATTAATCCTCTCCAATTTTAATGCACATCAACCACCGTTCTGCGCATGCGCTAATGACGTGATATTGGCGGTCACGTGACCCCCTCCGTAGCGTTCTGTCACAAAAGTTGAAAGATTTTTATGAGTTTTACAATTCTTTCCATGTGAGTTAATTTTTATGACAAGAACAGTTCATTTGTCAGAAATGGTCATATCTCTGCAACAGAATGGGTGGATAATAATATCCTTTCCAAAAATAAGCATGGCGACCATTAAAACACAAATCTTCTGTCTCAGGAGAGACCTTTATTCAAGGTGGATAGAGAATGGGTGCATCCTTTTTATCATATCTAATATGTTTAAAATCTAAAGTAAACGATTTCTTAGGTATTTAATACTTATATCTTTGTTGAAATATTCAACTATTTATCAAAGTGCTAATTGGAGGTCTTTAATAGCAAATTGCTTAATCAAAAATACATATCTTTTCAAACTTGATTTCACTGGGCAAGATGACAAGTATCATTTTTAACCATCAGCCTTCCTTCACTAAAACGATTAATCCAATCATTGAATTTATAGGAACTCATTTATCTCAATAAACTGTGTACAAATTATTAAATGATACTGTAGAGGGATTTCTAAGATATACAATAAATAGTACAGTCGTTTGTTGAACGAGTTCGACTGAAACTACCATTTTTCGTCACAAGTGACCTAACTAGTGACGTCATTTTCACATTGTGACATCACAAACAAGGAGAGAAACTTTATTCAGCATATGCTATTTATAGAACTTGTGTATGGCCATGTGTGTACCGAATTTCATTCTAATCTGAATTGTAGTTTTGTAGATATAGAGACAGTTTGCGAACTTTTTGATCACCCCTCGTACTTGGATCATTGGCAAAAAACCCAGAAGCAAAGGAAAATACTCTCAAAGAATTAATGCATTTTTACTATATAATCAACACAGCCCAGCCCTAACACCAGAACCCCCGACCCTGGGGCCATAAAATTCACAATTTTGGAAGAGCCACTCTTGCTCATCATAACTTTGTACTTAGTAAGTTTATTTAATACCCAGAAGCAGAGAAGATTTTCAAAGAATTAATACATTTTCACTATATGATCAATAGAGCCCAGCCCTAACACCAGAACCCCCGACCATGGGGCCATAAAATTCACAATTTTGGAAGAGGCACTCTTGCTCATCATAACTGTGTACTTAGTAAGTTTATTTAATACCCAGAAGCAAAGAAGAAGATTTTCAAAGAATTAATGCATTTTCACTATATAATCAATAGAGTCCAGCCCTAACACCAGAACCCCTGACCCTGGGCCATAAAATTCACAAATCTGAAAGAGGCACACTCTCAAATCATAACTATGTACTTAGTTAGTCTATTTAATACCCAGGAGCAGAGAAGAAGGTTTTCAAAGAAATAATACATTTTCACTATATAATGTATGTAGCCCTGCCCTAGCACTATAACCCCTGAACCCAGGGCCATGAATTTCACAAATTTGGTAGAGGACTCAATGCTCATTACATTCATGCCAACAGTTTGCCTGCTTGATGTCCAGGAGTAAAGAAGAAGATTTTTAAAGATTGCAATATTTTAGTGGTTTTTTCCCCACCCCTCAGGCCCCGGGGGGCAGGGACCATGAAATTCCAAATTTTTTGTTCCCCTTTACCCATAGATGCTGTATACAAAATTTGGTTGAAATTGGTTCAGTGGTTTCAGAGAAGAAGCTGAAAATGTTCAAATGTTAACACACGATACACAACGGATGACGGACGAAAACGGATAGCAATAGGTCACCTGAGTTACTCAGGTGACCTAATAAAAGAGATATATTGTCACAGAGTGAAAGAATTTCAGAAGTGCAGCTTATCTCTGGGACTGAGAAAATACATGTGTAACTGTAAGATATTTAAGGATTTAAGAAGTAAAGGATAAAATTCTTACAGAATAATTGGTTGGGACTTCCAAATGACTTCAACATATCCATGGTTTTAATATATCAGTGTTCAAGATATCAAAGTTCTTCTGTATATTATCTCTATGCTTCTTAATTAATTCTTTCCAGGGGACCCTGGTGTTATGATTCTTTACCTGGTTCAGAGGGACATTGATGTTATACCCTAATCCCCTGTCTTCTCCTATAAAATCAGAGTCACTCTCTCTCAGGTGGGGCCAAAACTTCCCAAACTCATACCGATGTATAGAAAAGTACAGCACTCTGTTAAATCAACATAGAATGGAAAGTGATTTACAGGATCAATGTTAATGTAAATAGAAAACTATATCTGGTATGTCTGTGAATGCATATATTTATTTTTAAAAATGTGAATTATAAGTAAAGCTAAGATACAGTAGTTTCTGAATCATTATTTTTTAAAGAGGTTTTTCAAGATTCATAGGTGTGGTAGCCTTGTTTATTTTTTTTTGTTTTGAGTTTATTCAACTTCATGTATATTCTAAATAATCGCATGATTCAAAATTAGCACATCTCAGTTTAAATTCAATATGGAATTTATCCATCTCCATCTGTAATGTTCAGATACTTATTTATCAATCTAAAAATTGTACAGCTCATTGGTCAGAATAGCTTTAACTGTGAAATCTCTCCTTACCGCGGATCGTTGTAAAACATCTGCTGGGTGCCCTGGCCATGATGAACATCCCAGTCTATGATTAGAATCCTTCAATAAAATTAAACAAAACTGAAATTAAGTTACAGGTGGAAAAATATCTTCCCATCCAGGACCGCCCGCCCCAACACCTAACCCACCTACTGTTATGAGTATTAATAATGTAAACTTAATATATTGTATAAGAAGTGCCTGTTCCTCAACATTCTATAAAATAGTGTATGCAATATACAACATATAATATTAGGATGATTATTTTTATTAGCTCTTTCCATTAATTCTACTGATACATTATATATTTACTCATCATTAGAAAAACATTTTCAATCATTGATCAATGCTCATTTAATCAAAATCACTTTTGAAAATACTCCTTCATAAATATTCACTTACTTTTTCAGTTTGAGATTTTCCAGGGCATGTTTAGCAGCAATAGCAACATTATTGAAGAAGCAGAATCCACAGAATTCCTCCGTCATTGCATGGTGTCCAGGGGGTCTTAAAAATAGTTATATGGAGGGTATTTCGGGTATTTACACAAGCCTGGAGATATTCATTAAATTTCTTTTTAATTATTTTTAATCAATAATTTCAACATTTTCCCAACATTACTACAACTGCAATGTACAGATTGTGTAAACTGTTAACTTCAATCTTTTTCTGAAATTCTGACCTGCATGAACTTTCAGATTTTATTTTTTTTAAATTCAAATTTAAATTTCATTCTCATAATTGCAATGATGAAATATAAAAGTCGAAAATATACCAGGTACATACCTTATTAAAGCCATCCCATTTCTCACCTAAAATCCACCAAAAAAAAACTAGTCATGAAAAAATTGCATTGAAGTAATTCATAAATTAAGGTACATTTTCATAACTTCATGTACACATTTATATATTTACAAATAGATATTTCCATCTAATCTTGCAAATTCACACCGTATGCAAAGAGCAGATAATTATCCTTCACAATATCTTTGCTTTTAGCTCTGAATTTCTGTATCTTTGTTATTATTTTAAGATTCAGTATATCAAGTAACAATTTATATAGATATTTTCTATTAGCATTCCTCTTCCAAACACTGACCTTCTTCTTAAGAATCTGTTCCATTAATTCTACTGTACTCCCAAGTGATAACAGTGAACACTCATATGTAGCCTACAAAAAAAAGAAACAAGATGTGTTTGTGTAACACTATGCGCCCGGCGGCAACAAAATTAAAAAAACCCACATTTTTAGCATATAGGTCACAGTCAAGGTCACAAGGTCATTGATCTTGGTGTCATTTGAAAGAACTTGATTAGTGAAGTATTCATACAAAATATGAAGTCTCTATTTCTCATGGTTCAAAAATAATGGTGAAGGTTCAAAAAAACTATTTTTAGCATATAGGACACGGTTAAGGTCACAAGGTCATTGACCTTGGTGTCATGTGAAAGGGTTTAATTAGTGGAGTATGCATGCCAAATATTAAGTCTCTTTCTTTCTTTGTTCAAAAGTTATGGCGAAAGTTAAAGTTTGTTGACAAAAAAACTATACATGTATTTAGCATATAGGTCACAGTCAAGGTCACAAGGTCATTGACCATGGTGTCATTTAAAAGAGCTTAATCAGTGGTGTATGCATATCAAATATGAAGTTTTTATCTTTTATGGTTCAAAAGTTATGGCGAAGGTTAAAGTTTGCATAAAAAAACTATTTTTAGCATATAGATCAGTCAACGTCACAAGGTCATTGACCTTGGTGTCATTTGAAATAGCTTAATTAGTGGAGTATGCATACTAAATATGAAGTCTCTTTCTTTCATGGTTCAAAATTTATGGCAAAGATTAAAGTTTGAAGACAAACAGACAAACAGCTAAACAGATAAACAAACAAACAGACAGATAGGAAAAAAAACAATATTCACCTCGGATCTTTTGATCCGGGCGCATAAAAATGAATTTATACAATAAAGCATGCTGACAACAAACATGCTTTTAATGAATTAACACTTAAGTGAAGTGATTTTCATTCTATGTATCTTTAAAACATATTGTGTAGTTAATGGATATAACAAATACATTTATTATAATGAACTTGAACCCTTAAAAGATTGCATGATTGAAGTGTTTTAGGAAAAGAAGTATGTGGAACATGAAAACTAAAATTAACAGACTGTTGATGGATACACTTTGAAAATAATTTGAACCTTAATTTGGCTCAATTGAGGGAACACCCCCTCCCCCTTCCTTCCTAACACACATGACCACAAGTCCTTATTTTATTTCATACCTGGTTGAAGTAAACAGAGTCATATTTGATGGCCTCGGCTTTAAGTTCCTCAGTGCTCATTTCCGTGGTCCGTTTCAGTTTCTCTATCAGTTCCTGTGAATGTTGTAACAATACCATGTCCTCTGTAGAATGCTGGGCCTGAAATTAACAAGACATCATTGTCAAAATTCATATCATTTAATGAAATTGCATTACATGTACTTCGTCATGTTAGTTGCCATAAATTACTTCTAATCATTAAAGAAAAGGTAGGGTAACAGCAAAATCTGCATGGCCCCTTATTTGAAGGAAAAATCAAGCATTAGTAAAATTTTGATAGTTTGTAGTTAAGAACTTTTAAATAATGATGTTTGCTTTAATACCAGCATTAATTTGGATTCAAAACTATCACAGAGGCCACAAGAGGGTGCAGAAGTAAGACAATTTCTTGAATTAATTCCTCAATTAAGGTCAAATTTAATCAATTTTGAGTTAAGTTTCTCTTCCGAAAACATAAAGCACAAGCTTGTCTCTTTGAGATTTTTATACACAAAATGCATCTGATATTAGTGTAAGAAATATATGAATTTGATTGCTAAACAAGCTGTGCTGTATGTTTTCTAAAACAAAATATGCTGTAAAATTGATGAAAGTTTGCATAGAAAATTTGGAAATTGACCTATTTTCTGACCTTTCTGTGACTTCTGTACATTCCATAACTTAGAACCAAAACTTGTTTTGTGACATTGGTGACAACAGCTTTTTATTTATAAACTGCTGCATCATTCTAAAGCACACCAAAATTCAGGGGCCAAAGAGTGGTCTTATCCTATCTTGTCCTTTTTGCTTGACCTCTTTGTGGTAATGAATTTAACATCCTTTAAATAGTTACTTAGATGAAAAATCTCAATGCTATTAAAAACAAAATACATGATACCTAAGAAAAAATTGAAGACTGAGATCAAACGGGAATGATGATTTTTCTTTAGAATAATTCTACATCATATTTTACTCATTAATGATTGCTGACCTCTAGGCGAACACATCTCTCTGTAAGACCAAGCTCAGAACATCGCTGGAAAGGCCCACTGATGCGTGACGGATTCTCAGGATAATCCTTGTCCCAGAGATTCTCGTGCTTCAACATCCGCTCATCATAAATCAGCCCTGTTCTGAAGAATTAAAAAAACAGCTGATAGGGGAGGCAAATCATACAAAACATAATCAAAATTGCAATGTGTCCTTATAAGGAACTACGGTAAGATGCATATGAGGATTTTTTTTATCATAAAGAACTCTCCATATAAAATTCATGTGGTAAACATTGTTAAAAGGAACTAAAAATCAATGTCTTAAGGGTTTTCTCATAAATTAGTCTTACTGTATATATGTCAAATCTGATATTTTTTTCAATGGACAGTAAATGACCTTTCATCCAGCTTTTTTTTAAAATCCTGATTCAAATTTTGTTTAAATTAAGTTTAAAAACTTACCCCTCAATAAGGTCTGGTTCCTTAACTATTAGAGCCTGCATGTATAAAACAGGAAAGACAAATTTTCAAAAAGAGAAAACAAATAAAATGACCATTATCTCACATTAAACTAAAGATGATTATGGTATTTGTTTTTAATTACATATACTTTGTAACAATATGTTGATAGATTTCTTACAATTTATGAACAATGTTAGACTATAGAACTATATATACAATGTATAGTAAAACTTGTTTAGTACGAATAGGGATATTGTGAATTCACAGATATATATATATAGCAAAGTTATCTGGGATCCCCAGATATATAAATTTAGGTAATTCCTTAAACTGATTTTACAAATTTCATAGGTCCAAGTGACTTCATTATAACCCCGTTTTACTGTAGCAATGTTGCACCGACTCTGGGGGAAGGTGAATTTGTTGTTTGTGCATTTGACACAACATTGTACAATTAAACTCCTTGATCCACAACCTCCTTGTCATTATTACCAATTCATTTAGCAGCTTAAAGTGTGCATCATCTTAAACCTTGAACTCTTTAAGAATAAGTTAAATCTGACTAATATTACATCCCTTTCCCTCCCTGCACCCCAACCCTATGCACCCCAGAGAGAGAGAGAGAGAATCCCTATAAGTAAATTTGTGAGTATAATGATATGGAGTAAGTAAACATGTATGACTAAACTAAGATTGACAATGCTTTTAAATTCACAGAACCATTCAAGGCTGGTCAAATCTAGAAAGCAGACCAACAGTCAACAGCTGAAGGGCAAAAATTCATTCAAAATAAAACCTTCATTAGAGTAAAATCATTGAATATAAAAAAATAATTAAAATTAATTGACACTTCAAGGCTTAAAACATAACTTACGATTTCCGCCAGTTTGCCGACCAGATATTCGGACTCTGAATCCGAGTCTGACTGTTGTCGTCTTCTCTCCTCTCTCCTTTGCTGTCGTTCCGCCCGCCCACTCTGTTTGATTTCCTCCAAGGTCATTTTCTTGTCCTTGACTTCTTGGCTATCCTGATATATATTGGAAGAAAAATTAATCACAATAGTCAAGTCCCCCCCTCCCCCCTAAAAAATGAGAAAACTAAGAATTTCATAATTTTGGATTATCATGGATTATCATATATACATGTACATAAATGCCAGGTTTAAAATGAAATTACATCTGCAAATTGCATGTTTAATATGTTAATTAAGACTTACACTGTACATATCAAACATTTACTAATTTTCTGAACTCGTCGAAATACAAAATTTCTAAGTAAAAGATCAAACAGAAAAAAATACCATTAAATAAAGCATTGAATATATTCAATCAAACCTGATCAACATCTTGAAAATAGTAGAACTGTCATCAAAAATTGAGATAAACAGCATGATTAAACTTAAATTTCTAAAGTTGGTGATACACACAAAGCCATCCATACCCTTACCAACTTATCCCTTGTTTTGGTCACGAAATATACTTACATTGTACATAGAACAGTATGACTCGTGACACAGTTACATACCTGTACACCTTGGCTCTGCACCTTTCACCCCCACATCCCTACATTCAACAGTACAACTTGTGACAAGGTTACATACCTGTACACCTTGGCTCTGCACCTTCACCCCTACATCCTGACTTGGTTGTTGTTTCTGTTGTTTATATGGGTCCTGCTCCTCATCCGAATACTGCTGATGCATCTCTGCTATTTAATGCTGCAGGGACAAATCACACATGTTTTATAATACAATGTACAGAAATACCACAAGCTAAATAAATATTTATATCAAATTATGACTTTTATACAAGGAGTATAACTATTGAGAAAACTCTCCTATATTACATGATAATTTTCATTTTTTAAATTCTTAATCCACTATATAATAATTACCTCTGTGAAATAGATTTAATATATAAATATTGACACTCATGACAATTTTACTTACACCTAGCGATTAGCGTATCCACTTGCTGCTTAAATTTTAAAGAAAGAATCCCTCCCAATTCAAAAGTCAATCGACAGACCGCAATAAATATTGTATGAAACAAGAGTATGATATGTTCACTAAAATTTTCCGTCACAATATGTCAATTTGCATGCTGCAGTCAGTCTAGTGCACTGTAATTTCTACATGTAATGGTGTATCAATGCGTAGATTGAGAAATACTCCGTTCAGCAGGTTGGGCACAGTTCCTTTTTCCGTGAAGTATTACTATAAAAGGGAACTATTACTTTTTTCAGTAATAAAAACGTTATCAATTCGGGAATTTTCACTTGTTTAGCCTCTATTCTCCTGTTTATTTTGAATAAAAGATAAAGTGCAAGAATATTTTCCCATCCTCTAAATATTTATTGTCTATTAATTGTATGTGTGCTCAAAACTGCAATATTTATTGCTGCAAAAAGCTGAAAAAGAGTGATGAAATACTTCTATGATATAAATTTCTTACGGAAGCTTACCTGTGTTAAAATTGTGATAATGGATACGTTCAGCACTTGCTAACTCGTTTATGAGATTATTTGTTCTAATTTGATTCATTTCTTTAAATGAAATCGTAATAATAATTTTTAATACCAGTGCTTCTTTCACAGATGAAAATAATTATTTGAAATATTAAATTTCAAACGATATTCTTTTAAAATGGTTTAAGAATGAATGTCCTTATTAGATTCTATACTTTTAGTACTATTAATCAACAGGGAAATATTTATACTCGACATCTTACTCTTGTCTGCAGCGGTGAAGGACCGAATTTTTCGGTCAGCAAGGTTTGTTTGATAAAGATTAAACACATCACATCGTATTTTTTATGCACTTTTTATTTAATAAATGGATCAGAGGCACTATTTAAAAAATGTGACAAAAATTCCCGAATTGAGTCATGTTTTTTTTTACTGAAAAGAAAAATAGTTCCCTTTTATAGTAATACTTCCCCGAAAAAGGAAGTGTGCCCAACCTGTTCAGATGACAGTAAAAATAGCAAATTCCTTATCAGTAAATAATAGCCAGCGCAGCGAGCTCAATAGACTAACGTGTGATAACAGAGGAAATTCGGATTGAAATCTGTACATACATCAGGCAAATTTTTCTGTGAAACATTCCCAGAATTCCTGCACTACCCAATGTCCTTTGCGCGAATAAATAAATAAATAATAACGTAAAGCATGAGAGGCTATCAGTTTGTAGATATTTTTTTTCGACCAAAATTGCACTAGGTCTATATTGTTTCAACCAGATGCTCATCTGTTTCCGTAAGCTCTGACGAGCTCCGTGACGTCGAGAGACATCACAGGTAGTCGGACGTCTTGTGCGGCTTGACGTTTGAAGTGGCTGATAATTTTTTCAAGTTTTTTTTATGGTACAACTGCGCTCGCCCCAACAGTCACACCGTAAAAACATATTAGCAAGCGCAGCGAGCTCAATAGACTAACGTGTATGAACAGAGGTAATTCGGATTGAAATCTGTACATACGTAAGTCAAATTTCTCTGTGAAACATTCCCAGAATTCCTGCACTACCCAATGTCCTTTGCGCGAATAAATAATTAAATAAATAAATAATAACGCAAAGCATAAAAGGCTTTCAGCTTGCGGAAAACTTTTAAAGAAACAAAGAATAACTCTGCAATTTTTTTCGACCAATACTGCACAGTAGGTCTAAAGTTTGAACCAGACGCTCGGCTGTCTCCGTAAGCTCGACGAGCTCCGTGACGTCGTGTGACGTCAAGCTAGTCGAGATGTCACGTGCTACTTGACGTTTGAACTGATTATCAATTTTTCAAGTGTTTTTGATGGTACAACTGCGCTCGCAACGGTCACACCGTAAAACACATTAATTTAAAATTCCATATATGCACTAGATAAAGTGAGCACGCATGAAAAGTATTTAAAGTTAACTTTCTTTAATGTTAAGTTAACAATTAAATCAACCTATTATCTTACATTACTCTTGCGCCATAGCGTAATGGTCTACTTTCATTTCACTATACTAATTTTTTACCTTCAATATTAGAGAGCTCCACTTCTGTAGAAAACTCGAAATACTTCAAATATTAGGCCTTTAGGAACTATCGCACAAATGACTGCATGAAATTAAAAAGCTGCGCAAAGTCATGCGCACTCGAATTATATGCGGCCTCGTTAAATTGTATCTTTAGAAAGGCATCAGCACTATACACAAATAACATTAATATAGCGTATTTTAAATTACATATGTCGCGTTAACGTTATCATAACGCGTTGTGTATTTGGGCAAATGATACAAAAAATAAATTATTTTAGTCGTTTTCAACATGGTTTGCCGAGTGTAACATTTCAAATAGACCTTCATAAAAACTGACAAGTGAAACTGAGTATGTTGAAGCACCTGTCGGAGATAACGATGAAATAACGCAAAAGGGAAAAGGGTGCTTACTGATTTCATATAAATATGAAGCCTAACACAGATTAAGTGTAAATTTTATATGTTTTGTTGCATTTTTGAATTAGACTCTTTATAGGAGCTCGGAATTTGATTGTAGATTTTCAGCATGCAAAAATAACGTCAAAATCACACTAGTTTACAAATAGCGTGGAGTGTCAGGATAGTGACGAAGTTATGGTAGCATTTAAAACACAGTCATATATTAATTCCAATGATTTAATTGTTCTATTGCATGAAGAATGAAAGGGACGTATTCCTTCGAGAGCATTAAAAAAAATAACTTCAATATTAATCATTTGATTTGATCCTAATCAAGGTGTTCTGAATGATGAAAACCGGAGAGATATACCTCTGAAACCTAATGCACAGATCAAGAGAAATCAGCCTCCGGGGAAACCGGAAGTACCTAATGCACAAATCAGGAGAAATCAGCCTCCGGGAAAATGGGTAGAACCTAATGTGTAAATCCAGAGAAATCTGAATGCAGAAAACTGAAAACATTACAAATGAAAATGAGGAATAACTAAGCAACTCATGTCTGAAATTGTATTTTTAGTGTATCTTATTAAAGCAAATGATGAAAACATTTTGATTGATTCCGTTTTTTTATATAAAATTTTGCAAAAGAGTGCAATATATTATATTAAACACATATAGTCACGAGTTTACGTACGTCTGGCTTTTTTAAATACTTTTGTGACCGACGCCAATGGGAAGAGATGGGGATGTCATAATAATACAAGTTGAAATTTTGACAACATCTTTAATTTTTGAAAATTTAAGAAAAGGATTTTAAAAAGTATATGTTGGATAAAAATCGACTTTAATACCTTTGCATATTGTAGATAGTCTGAACTGTCTGACATTTTCCTGGCTTTTTTACGATTTTGATATTTTATATGCAAAGAAAAGGCCAAAACCGGCACCATTAGGAAAACTGGGAATCTTGCCGTTCCCAACCTGAGTGGATTTTAGAAACTTGCGAACCGGAGTAAATGACAAAATCAGTATTTATCAATAACACAATGTTTCAAGTACTCAGCAATATCGCTGAAAAGAAAACATCACAAATATAAAACCTGAAAGGAACGGCAAAAATTAGCGGCATAAATCGAATGTTTTTAAAATGCATGGTTCTGTAGCTCTCTGTAGGAGCTTTGTCTGTCCGAAGTTTTACAAGCAGAGAGCTACAGATCTGCAGCTAGGGTAAATTGAAAGAAATGAAAATGGCGTAAATTTTAGTGGCGTTGTACACTGTATAAGCCCAGTAACTTTACTTTTTTGTTAATATCACTAAAAACAATATTCAGGTTTATTACTATGTTTAGCAAACAAGAAACAAATCAAAAATGAATTTGATGAGAACGCAGGATGTTTTTTGCTTATGGTGACAATGTTTTGATACTCGGGTATACCCCAAAGAACTTAAAAAAATTAAGACGAAAATAGTATTTACAGCTTAAGAAAGAAATGGGCGGTTGGAAAGGATAATAAAAGGGAAAAAAAGCATGCATGGATTTCAGTTAATAATTCAAATGATATAATCATCGAGCAAAGTTTGAATCATATCAATAGTGACAGCATTTTGAAAAAGAATGTCAATGATTTGAAAGAGCACCATCTAAAATAATTACAGTTTTTATGACGTCACAACTGTCGTCATGTTGGAGAAAAAAGTAAAATCATTACTAATTTTATTAAGATGATGAGTTCAGATAATATAAATTCTAGATCACACCTCTCCACAAATGTCGTTTTCATTGAACTCCTGGCTACATTTCTGACATATATAGTTTGTAATGTTGATAAGGGTGCGTTTAACGCTTTACAATTTATATTTCTAAAATGATTTTGAGTTTTAGAATGTTAACATATTAGTTCAAATATCTAATGTTACCTGTTTTCGTAAGTACAGATGTTATTTGATTTATAATATGTATTAGATGTACAATTATGTGTGACTTTGTATTTAAATAATAAAGCACCCTGCGTGGTGCTGTAGGGATTATTATTATGTATTGTTACATGTATAGAGGGAGCTTAGTCAGGGCCCCATCCCTGGCAGCTGCCCATCTTACCAGCTGTCGACTGTTATAGGTCTGGGAAATAAATGATGAGAAAAAAAAAGAAAAAAGATTAAGTTGAAAAAGGACCTCGATCTGTCACGAATATCAGGATCCGAGTTCTCGATTAGAAAGGATCTCCTACGTTTTAATACGTACTCTTACGATATAATACGTTCATCGCGCACTCTTGCGCTAAATGTACGATAAAATAACACGTTCATTGCAATGTCTTTCACGATCAGGATCAAGAAAGAACACGCTTTGAGCTACAATTGTACCCCAGCAGACATATAATAATCTGGCTATACTGAGTCCATCATATTTTATCTATTAAAAAGTAAACAAAACATAAACATACAATCAATGATAATGGCAGAAATGGAGGTTGACAACTTCATAAACGTGGTGTTTGTGGTGTAACTATGGTCATAGTTATTGCTGTCAAAGTAGAGCAAAGGCAGCAGTATAACTGTTTTCTTATCTTTTTAATTTTTTTTCATCAATGTTGCCTCTGATCGAAAGGGTCCAGGTTCAGAAGGAGAAAGGATGCCCCCTCTTTCTTTTTTGTACCTGTTTCAGGTGGCATCTTTAAAATATTTTTTCAAAACTCAGACATTTTTTTCAATCGGGAAAGAAACGCGTTCAATTTTCCCGTTATTTTTGCAAGCTTAAGTACTCGTAATAAAGCGTGATTGTCCGCAACAAAGCGTTAACACTCGTGTCTAATGGCGTTTACTCTCATACGTCCGTATCAAACCGTCTCTGAGCGGGAAAATACCGTGTCAGCACGTGAGCAGTAAGACCACGCAAAGCGTCACAGATAGTGACAGAACGTGAGACATCGCAACGAATCGCCACTCAGCGGGATGTTTGTTCTGTCCGAGATCGATCCCGATGATCACGATATGAAAGCCAGATTAGATGCGTTTACTTACGATGCAGCTGAGGTTAGTTACGATGAAATGCGATTTGATGCGATGATAACGATTAAAATCTAATCGTGTAAATCGTAGAAAAATTTTTGACAGTCAAAATAATTCACGATCAACACGATAGCCACGAGTGAACACAAGATTTGTTTCTGTTGGATACGATCACTACGATTTATTAACGTTCGAGTCCCCGATTTTAATCGTGGCGCCAATCCTGATAGTGGGAACATAGCATAAGAATATTCACGGATCTCTAAATCGTAGCTTACCGTGATCTAAAATCGTGATAGTGTGACTGGGGCTTTACATGTAGCAGTGCGTTTAACGTAGGAGCATCGTATTACGGTCGTAATGAAGACGTCCATAATTTTCCAAATTGCTCGTTTTCGACGCCGATCGGCTCCGATTCAAAACTTTTTAGATCGTGGCTTGATTGGTATGATCGTCGTAAAGTCGGGGGCTTATGATTTAAAAATTTCGAGAACGGAGTACATTTTAGTGGATTATGATGTGTGCCTAATTGTTTACTGACGTACATGTATGTTATAAGCAAATCAAAAAGGACATCATAAATATTTTGTCTATTTGATGATTCTTATACCTGCGTCTAGGTGTATTTCATATGAAAAAAACCAGTCAATATTACGTTGGCACAATTGTTAAAGAAAAAAACAAGACAGTTCATGCTTTCTAGATGAAACTTTCTTAACAAAATACATATATCTTGAAACATAAAGCGTATTTGTATAAAAAAATAAACAATTCAGCTACATTTGAATACAATAGGAATGTGATATCTTAGAATTAATAAACGTATTCTCCGGAGAAAAATAATAATCGCCTAAATAAAATATATAAAAAGACTGCTTAATTCTAAATAAATGTTCATCATTCAAAGTTTTCGTCATCCTACACCTACATACTCCCCGTCGAGGCCTCATCTACAAAGAGACTTGTGAGCAAACGAACTCTGGCGGAAGCTTGCCTATGCCCATAGATCATAAGGTTCGCAATAAATAAAAATAAATAGTCTGGTATTAAGCGGCCAGTCAATGATCAACAACATCGATAAGTTTAGGATGACACCGGTCGACACATGTTTCAAAATGATTCTTCAAAGAATCTAGTAATAAACACTGTATCATCATATGTTTAGTCAATTTCATTGAAACTTAATTTTTGATCTCCATTTTGTTTTTCCACTTGCTGATATATATTATTAGTATTTTTTCAGTTTTAGTATTTTTTTGGTAAATGGTTTAAAAAGAGGAGACAGTAAGATTGGTCAACATATAAGTAGTATCCAGAAGTCGAATTTCATATCTAAGTATTTACCACCTGTTATATATCAAGTCAAAGCTTATTAAAAATCAATTAAGGAAAATTTTGAGATTTTCTGGTCAAGCATTGTTACTAAAAATAGATTGCGAAGTGTAACGATATCGTACGTACTTGTGTGTGGTTACTTTTCTGAAGAAAATATCTTGTATCATTGAGGTCAAAACGTAAGTAAATATTACATTAAAAATATGATATATCTCTTTTTTATATTATTATAAACTAGGTAAAGGTGTTAAAGTGTTTGACGAATAATCAATTTTATACTGACAACCACATATTATCGAACCCCTGTGGAATTTACAAAGGTTTGATGCTTGAATAAAAAATGCACTGCTTTTACCAAGCATTTAGAACTTTCTTTCCTGAATTAACGTAACATAAAAAATGACATACAGAAAAAAATGTGGAAGATCTTGGTTCTCCTAGCTGTGTTTCTTGCAATACAAGGTACTTCAATTTTAATATTAGATAAAGGTTCATTGCTGCATTAGTAAGGGACTATGGCGATAAAAAGGCTAGATATAGCTTAGTTGTTAGAATGCCATTAACGTTTTTTTTTTTAAAGTAAAATATCCAAATATGAAACAGATGTGTAAGACTCTGTGATATCTTTTATCTCAAGTTCACGAGGATATACAGTATCGTATCGACATAGGAATGGAAATTACCATTGTTAATTGACTATACGTCGTCGATGTATCTAAATGTCGAGATGAAGGTCACAGCAAGTGTTTCCTTCTTTTCATGCATAATATTTTGCACAAATTCTGCCTTATGTGAATACAAAAAGAAGAAATTACAATTTTGTGGTTAATATACATGTATGAAGATTATACCCAGATTCTATTCCGACATATTGGAATAGTCAGGGTCAATGAGAAAAGGGAATATTTTCTAGAAGAAAAAACTATAATTGTTGCAGAAATTTTGCAAATCTTGCAATTACTAACTTGTTTAGATGATTAAATAATTACTTTAATGTTTTAATAACAAAATTTTCATTGAAATAACAGGAAAGGATAAATACACTACAACAGTATGTGAAAATCAACGAGAGGTATTGGATTGCGGAGGAGATCGATGGATTTCAGTTCTCTTTGCTACGTATGGCCGACAAAATTTAAAAACCTGTCCAGGCAAGCATACTAGCCATTGGGACATATATTGTCATGCCAGAAAAGGAAATTATGTGGCAAGAAATTTATGCAACGGGAAACATAAATGCTTCCTTCCGGCCAGTAACTCCGTATTTGGAGACCCCTGTCCAGGAACCGGCAAATACCTTAAAGTGATGTATTATTGCCATAGTAAGTAAGGGTTTCTTCACATAAAAATTTGATAACATATCTATTAGAAAGTGTAATTCTTTACTCGGTGTAAATAAAGAATAATACATTGCGAAATCTGTATCACACTCTATATCAACCCGGGACACCAATATTAGTCAGAGGCCCAAAGGCCAGAGGGCTGATATTGTTCGAGGGTTGCTATGGGGTGTGATACAGATTTTGTCATGCATTTTTTTATCATATATTTGATAAAAGTTTACATTGTGACGTCGTTTAATGCTCATGTGATATCATAATTTAGGTTCTTTGTATGTTCAAATGAAAACAACATATTGAATATGATACCTGGTAGTAAAAAGATCCGAGGTACTCCGTATGAAAAGTACAGATATGTTCAGGAGAAGTGTGATAAGGGTGTGATAAAGGGTGAAATAAAGGGTGATGATACAGGTCACGTGCCTGTGTTCATATCAGGGATGCATATCAAAGATCTTTTTCTTGTTTATCATGTTAACTGTTCACATGTTTATTTGTTCAATTGTTAAATTCTTGTTTTACTAACATACTCCATGTGGGGGCTTTAGTGAAATGAAAAGTTTCAAAGTTTCAAAACGCAAAAATCCTGCATTACGTAACAAGTACATGTATATAATATAGTTTGTATTTATCATTTGACAGAGCATCGCATTTACGGAAGAGATCTAAGTGAGGAAGACAAAAGAGAGACTGAAGATAACTAAGTAACTCAAGTCTGAGTGTTCTTAGTGCACCTTTAATAAAGCAAATTATGAGAACATTTTGATTGTTGCAGTTTTTCATCTAAAATATTAGGGAAGACAGCAATATCTCATTGCTCTAGAGTAATTAAGAAAATGCTCTTTGAGCTATATATTTGAAATCTAACTCAGGATATTGATTTTTTTTTTAGCTTATAATTTGACTGTCAGGGTGTTTTTGTACGTCTGGCATGTTGGAAAAGATTTTTATTATTAAGGTGGCTAAACTTTTAAAAAAGTCGAAACGAACGCCCCAAATATTTTGCCACAGTACTGTAAGTCTGTAACCATATTATTTGGCTGTGTATTCTTAGCGCCTTTGGCGGAAAGAAACTTCCGCTAATTCAAGTACAATGCTTAATGTCTTGCACGCATACAGGTATACACATGTACATAAATAAGAAAATTAAGAAATTATCTAAATCAAATCAAATCTATCTTTATTTGTTAAAAATCGTACACGCTAAATATGACACATACACAGTATACTACACAATAGAATATAATTAACAGATCAAGGTCAGGACTCAGGCTTTCTGCGAACTTGCACCTTGTAAGCAGAATATTGTTTTTAAAAAACTTTACCTAAATTGTTTCTCTCAAGGTTGCAGCAATGTTTGCGGCAAGTGTTCAGCAAGCTTAGCTTTCCACATTTTGATTTTATTGTAGATGCAGACTTGCAACAAACCTCATTGATTGCTTAAATGTTTGTTTCAAACAAGCTTGTTGCATACTTGCTGCAAGTACAAAAACTTCGTACATGTATAGACTGCCATCGTGTATTTAGCTTCATTGCAGCAATATCTGCAGCAAATGTTTGCAGGAAGGCAATATTTTGGTAATGGTATCTTATAATTCATATTCGCATATTCGACACTATGTACCGACCACTGTCTTGAGTAAATAAGAAAAAAAAATGTCTGGCTTGATCAAAACTGCATACATTGGTCATGAATGAGTAAAAGGGAGAGAGTATAGACCTCTAGCGCCTCCAATGTTTCTAAAACATATTTATTTTTGTCAACACTTCTCCTCAGAATGATTCTACTCCGTTTGATTTTCAACTAATTAAACTCAAACAAATATAAGAATCGAAATTGGTCATTTATTAGCAAAATGACGATCAACTTTTTCATATACACAACATATGTAAAATATGGATAAATTATACAAAATATATCCTTAATACTTATAGTTTTTTTCTGAAACGGATTAATTAGCTGTTTAAATTGGACAGTCAAGTGATTGCTTCTTAATGTTGTTGATTCAGTCATTGTGTACGTGTTGTGGTACCTGACAACTATACATTCACCAGGTCAGGTGTAGGTATTCATTACTCGCCACAATTTAACTTATTGTAAATAACGAGATCTAGTGAAGTCTATGCGAGAAATTTTTAGAAGATTTGAAAAAATCACAAAGTTTTGCCATACTGCACTAACTGTTGAAGTCTGAGACTGTCCTCGATTGAGGTATGCAAAAAATAAAATTATCATTTATTAGAAATATTTCTAATGCTTTAATTGGTGGTATGACAGGTAGAACCATTTTTTAAATAAAAAGAGGCTGTACCATACACAATGTTATTGAATAACAAGAGTTTTTTGCTTAATGGTTCCCAATTACTGTTTTATAATACTTAGCGTATAAAATGGCTCAGCTACCATTGCAAGACATCACGAATCACTTCTAATTTCATGTCTTGCTAAATAAACATTGATAACTTGGGCTAGATTCAAGAAAATCATATTTCTCTAAAACTGTAAAGTTTTTTTTATTTTTATAGGGTACAAATATGTCAACTTTTTATAAAATCTCTTTTAAGACTTCCTTAAATGTCATAAAGCTTCATGAATAAAATGCAAATTATTGCATGAAAAGTTTTCAATTTCGAGTGCCATTTTTTTAATCAATATTTTATTTAAATTACATAAAGAAAGTTTACATAATTTGGATACCACATTAGGCATGGCCTATACAAGTCCTTTCCAAAGTCAAGGTAAAATGTTGAGAATTTGCAGCGGTTAACAATGCTGAAAAAAATCATAATTTCTTTTGTTAACTAGAAATGGGGAAAAAAAGAAAAAATGAATTATACAAAAGAGTTGTTACTACGGAAGCCCTGGAGGGACATTGACTTACTTGTTATGACTTATTTGTTATAACTTTTTTGTTTTGACTTATTTGTTTTGAGATTTTTTTGTTACTTCTAACTAAGTGTAGGTAAGCTATTGAGAACGATTAATTGAAGTTTTGTAGTTAAATGTACGAAGCTGATGTGATTTCTGAATTTTCATCTGTTAAATACGGACGCCCTTGAGAGATATTGACTTATTCCTTATGTGTTTTGACTTATTTCTTATGTGTTTTGACTTATTTCTTATGTGTTTTGAATTATTTCTTATGTGTTTTGACTTAGTTCTTATGAATTAACTTTGAATTCTTGTTATTTTGAATTTGTTATGACAAGTTTAGCTTACAAAAAGTGGCGTGAAAGATGAAGACAACGTATAGTTTCAGAAAAAAAGTCCTTGAATTTATTACTAACGACAAAATGAAATACATAGTAGTGATTGTCAGTTTGTCAATCATCATGCAAACTGGAAGTTACATATAAGAATAAAGTAATAACTTATAGAAAATAAGAATTAAGTTATAACAACAAAAAGAATATTTACTTTAGAAATCACACATGTACTGGACGTTAAACTACAATTTGTTAATCAAAAATCACAGTTAAAATAGGACTAAATATCATTTTTATCATAAAAGTAAGCCAAGCAATAGGTTTTCAATAGCTTTCTTACACTTAGTTATAACTAGCTATGAAACATTCACAACAAATAAGTCAAAACAAAAAAGTTATAACAAATAAGTCTTAACAAGTAAGTCAATGTCCCTCCAGGGCTTCCGTATGTTACTAATTATGTTTTGTTTTGAACATATTTTATTTTATAATTTATACAATGGGATTGGTAACAAGTTCTTGCAACTTAAAAAACCTCTCCCTGTAATATATACAATAATTAAATTAGCGATTGCCAAAATATATATTTAAGGTGTAAAGTTATACATATACAAGATAAATACAAAATATTTCAAGTTAATACAAAATATTTCAAGTTAAGACACTTACTAAAGATTCAGAGTTCTTACAATAAGTATGTATACTCACTATACAATATAATGAAAAGAATATAAGTATATAGATGAAGTGAAAAAAAAAAATATGCAAGGAAAAAAAACAAAAAAAAGAGAGCAGAAAATAATATCATTAAAAGATAAATAAATTTGGAACGAGCAACAACACTGAACAATAAAAAAAAAATAAAGAAAATGCAATTATAAACTATACAAGGAAAAATACAACATATACATGGAAATAATGAGACTTGAAACAAACAAAATCATTCATGCCACCGTCTTTCAGTACTCACAGTACTTTGATTAGGTCACCTGTCGCTCTCTGTTGTCGTCCGTCGTCGTGCGGTGTGCGTCGTGTGTTAACATTTGAGCACTTTTATCTTCTTCTCTGCAACCACTCAACCAATTTCCACCAAAGTTATCATCAAGCATCTATGGTTGAAGGGAAACAAAAATTGTGAATTTCATGGTCCCTGTCCCTCTGGGGCCTGAGAGGTGGGGCCAAAACCACTAAAATTAATACAATCTTTAAAAATCTTCTTCTTTACTCCTGGAGATCAAGCAGTCAAATTGTTAGCATGGATGTAATGACCATTGAGTCCTCTATGAAAATTGTGAAATTCATGATCCAGGGTCAGGGATTCTAGTGCTAGGGCGGGGCTTTATTGGTTATATAGTAAAAATGCATTATTTCATTTAAAATCTTCTCTACTCCTGGGTATTAAATAAACTAAATAAGTATGTAGTTATGATGAGCAAGAATGCCTTATCTTAAATTATTAATTTTATGGAATCAGGGTCAGGGAGGGCTCTATTGCTTATATGGAGAATTTGTCATTCCTTTCTGCATGATTTCTATATTGTTTTCAAAAATTTTTTAAAAATAAGTATACAAAAAATTGTGATATAGGCAATTCAGAAATTACCAATAAGGGTTATATAGAGTTATATAAGAAATTTGGCCTGTTCATCTTGTCAAAATGCCT
>PRKT01002175.1:0-32063 GCA_003671525.1 Saccostrea glomerata | reverse complement strand
ATGAAAGAGGCATTAACATGCCTGTTCAAAGACCAGTCATGTTTTCAAACAATTTTTACAGAGCGTTAGTGACAGATATAAGGGGAACAATTGTGGATCCCAAAAGAGTTTTGGAAGACTTGGGAGAAAACATACCAATCAAGGAGTACATGATGGCAAAAGAAGGAATGGTTGACAATATTAACATTGAATCAAGAGGTCAAATAGAAAGCAAGATTTTAATTTCAAAGGTACTTAACCACAGAACGGAAAGTATCATTTTGAACATGGAAAATATGTCCAGAAAACCATCAAATAAGTGTAACTATAAGAAGAGAATCATTTGTCTATTTATAACAATAGCATTTATAATAATAGTGATATTTTTGCTCATCCACATTTTCCTCTCTATTTTATCATCTGATAAATAATTTGTTGAAAAGACTTGGAAAGAAGGAAAATGTACTTTTAAATGTTTAAGAAAAATTTGAAGATATTTATTCGGAAAAAGTTTACATAACTTTGTGCTTATAAAGACTGTTCAAAGAAGCTAATTTTATCTATTTGTGTATTTTTAGAATTGGATGGATTCCTTGTGTTTATATTTAATATCACCATTTTTTGAAAACGGTCTGTTAGAGGATCTTGATATATCGAGAAACACATCAACTACAATGACATTTCTACGTTTTTGTTGTATTACCTAAAACTATCTTTATAAGATTCAAAGTCTTTGGAAGTCTTAGAAAAGGTCTTATAAAAGTTGAAATCTAGCTGTACCCTATAAAAGGAGAAAAAATTGATACAGTTTTATAGAAATAAGATTTTCTTGAATCCAGCCTTATTAACCAATGCTTATTAGCATGATACGAAATGAGAAGTGATTTGTGGTTTCTTGCAATGATAACAAAAAGCCTTTTACACCATGTATTATCGAATACATGACGGAAATAGAAGACAAAAATACCAAATAAGTATAAAAATCATGACGATTTTTCGGAATGCATGGATATCTATGGCTTTTTAATTTAAGATATATTTGTTGATCAATTTGCAATTAGAAAATGCATTGTTGATATTCCAATTCGCTTTTTCTGCAAAAAATGTTGGCGATTTGACAATTCCCCCTATGTAATATGATTAACTTCAATATTTAACTTTAGAGAAATACTGTGGATAAATTTACATATTAACTTTGTGGATTCAGAGATACTTTTATGAGTATTTTTGATTACTTTTACTTAAACATAGAACGCCACCTCGTAGGCACCTGACCCCGCCTCTGATGTTTCAAGGGTCCATGATTTATCCTCTCCATGTTTTGTATACGATATCGATATCTTCTTTTTTTCCTTAGTATCAAATCGCAGAAAATATGTTCGTTTCTAAACGACTTCTCTCAAATTAAAACAAGGAAATTTTCAAGTGTGGGTGTTGACAAAGAAAGTTGTCGAAATAATATGACAAATGTAACCAAATCGTTGTGTATAAACAAACATGGCAAAAGATATATCACGCGAAAGATTGACCAAATGTTGACAAATAATTATAATGAAGTAAAGTGCCATTGCATGAATAATTATCTGCATGTATTTAAAAGATGTGTATATATTTTTAAAAATGACGTAGATTTGGAGCAAAATCTTTAAGAAGCATTTTATGTGACTTTTTCTCTCTTTGTTTAAGCATCAGTTATTGAATGCATTAATTTCATTTTCATAGCTACAATTATCTAGTCCTCTAATGGGATAAACCAGGAAATAATATAAACTTTTTTCCACATTTTACCTTACATGTACCTTTAAAATAAATAACTATAATTAAATAGAGAAAATTTTCCGTAAAAAAACCCGCGTACATTCAATCAGTTAAAGTACGGAGCAGACACAGGGCCAAATATTTAGAAAAAAAAATGTTACAGTAGTTCTTTGTTTGGAGGAATCCATGAATTAGATACCATCTCTCTCAAAACTTACTTATTGCTATTCAATACGTAAATGTTCATTTCATAATTTATTTATGTACCTTGTTCTTATCAATTGAAGAGAATCTTAATATTTATTGTGTTGTCAACGAGTAACGGGTTAACCGTCGACCGATGCGAGTATCGGTTAATAAAACTGCTATTCGGTTTCTCGGATAAAATACATTTTACATAGTAAATACGTAGGAAGTAAATGTTATATCGTTTCAGAATTCCCTAATATCATACACCGTTTAACTTGATCTTTTGCTTCACAAATAGGATAAAATTGTTTTGATTAGTGTTCGCAGATAATACTAGTGTACATCGTAATTGGTATAGTTTATTGATAGCTGTGGGTATACAAGTTTTGAAGATCTGAGTTTTAATTACCTCATTTCAAAATAATTTAACGAGATGCCGCCACGGACACATAAAGCTCAAGAGTATTTACAAGAACAGTTAATTCCAATTCTGTAAAACTAGAAATTATCTAAATTGGAGTTTTCTTGTACGGGTTCTCTTCGTTGGTCGATTTAATTATTTTTTAAAAATCTGAATTCTTTGAAAATACTTTGTTGTTGTTGTTTTTTTTTTTTTTTTTTTTTTTTTTTTTTTTTTTTTTGGAGAGAATCATAATATTTGTCATTATTAATAATGTTTGAATTCAAATCCATTTAATTGTAGCAATGAATTGCAATATTCTTTGTCCCAACACAATTTCTACTTCGATTTTTAAAAAATTGTTAGACCCTTTTACTGTACCGTACAATTATCATCTTCTATTAAAGTTCAATTACTAGATATTTCCGGTCTGAAATTTTTCCTCGTTTATTTTTCATGTAAGGTAACGTTGCTTGGTTTTACAGGTAGGCTTGAGATTTGTTCCATTATTTTTTTTTTATTGAAAAGTTTAGCTTTTATGTACATGTATACTACAATATTTAAATACAAGACTCTAATTTTTGGCTTTTAATATCGATAAATCGGAACAATACTGTCTTTTATTATACATGTATTTATATGATTATATTAAACATCATTGGTTTTTTAAGATTTCTAATTAAGGTATTTCGTTTCAAACGGAAGATTTTATCGTTTTTATTCTATTTTTTTCTTACCGATTTTGTGCACACTAGTTCTCGGAAACGGCTAGGTCGATTTTCACGAAACTTTTAGATCTGATAGATATTGATCTGAAACTTATTGAAAATTTTTTATATTGATGACGGTACTTCCGGTCGTGAGATATGGCCGTTTACTGATTTTCAGAGGGTCAGCTTGTCCTAGCAATCACTCCGAAACCAATAAAGATATTGAGTTGAGATTTCTAGTTAAGGTAGAGGAAGGATAGTAAAATTGCTCTCTTGATTCAATATCTCTCGAACGATAAAGAATTTGAAGCTCGTCTGGGCTCAAAAAATAGACTCGCAAATATCTCGCTAAATTTGATACGTTTTCTTTAATATCTCTGTACCTGTACATAATATGTTAAAAGATATATATCATTTATGACAGTAAATAATTTTATGCTGACGAATGATTTAATATTGCAAGTTGTGTTCATATTTGTGCTATGTTCAACATATATATTGTTTATATAGTAAATTAGTTGTAACTGTAAACCCTTATAAGGGCCTATGCAATTTTTCCCCACTGGGAGCCTCAGGTTCAATGCTGCAATCTGATTGGTCGAGAGTTAGCGTCGCTTTATACAGTTTAGACATGGCTATGTGGCTTGCATTTCTTAGTAGTTATAATGGAAAAACTATGTTTTTAGAAGAACAATATTTATCAAGTAACTCCATGAAGTTGTTTACTGATGCGGCAAAATCCAAAGGTTTTTCAGGTATTTACAATTCTAGATGGTTTTTTGGTTCTTTCCCAGAGCATTGGAGAAATTTAAATATCATGACACTAGAATTCTATCCAATTGTGCTAGCAGTGTGTATTTGGGGAGATTTGTGGGCAAATCACTCGATCTTATTTTTTACGGACAATAAGGCATTAGTTTCTGTCATTAATAAACAGTCAAGTAAGGATAATAGGGTCATGCAGATGGTTAGATATCTTGTACTCACATGTTTGAAACATAATATCAATTTCCGCGCTAAGCATATACCGGGTAAGAATAATGTTCTAGCGGATAGTCTTTATCGGTTGCAGGTACAAGAGTTTCTACATTTGGCACCAGATGCACGAAGGGAGCCGTCAGCAATTCCAGAGGAATTGATGCCAAACAACTTTTGGACAACATTGCAAAATTGGCCTCAGCTGCATTAGCCCCTTCTACAAAACTTACTGATGAAAGAGCATGGACAACATTTGATACATTCTCTGTGTCTTTTAAGATACCCAACAGTGTTCCATTCAGTGTAACTACAGTGGCTCTTTTTGTGTCATATTTGTTTCAAGAAGCCTTCTCTCCCAGATCAATATCAACATATTTGTCTGCAATAGCTTATGTTCATAAGATGTTGAACTTTGAAGATCCAACTCGTGCATTTGTCATCCAAAAGTTAGTGGCAGGGGCTTATCGACTAGGCAATACATTCGATATTCGTTTACCCATTACCACAAATATACTGAATCGTCTTCTTGACGTTATCCCAGATGTTATTAACGATAAGTATACACAAACATTGTTCAAAGCGCTATTTCTGTTTGCATTTTCATCATTTGCTAGAATAGGAGAGCTGATATGTGTGGCCCCTGAGAAAGCTAGTGATGTAGTACAATTAGCAGATGTAACACTTTCCTCTGTTAAAGGTAAAATCACTGCTATAAATGTGTGTTTCAAAAAATTCAAACATAACTCTAATGGGGTACCAAAGGTCATCTCCTTTGCTCATGGTGATTGTAAAATTTCGGCTATATCAGCAACCACTGATTATTTGAAAGTTAGAACAAATTGCCAAGGTCCAATGTTTGTTTCCAATACAGGATCACCCATTCTGCGTACCACTTTTGACAGAACTTTGCGGAGTTGCTTACGCCTTTGTAATTTGGATAGTTCACGTTATAAGGGCCATAGTTTTCGTATCGGGGCTGCTACTGTAGCAGCAGATAAAGGCCTATCTGATGCCCAAATCAGGTCAATGGGTAGATGGCATTCAAATGCTTTCTTAAAGTATATCCGCTCTAATATGTAAGATACCACAAATTGTACCATGACAAGGGCTTTTCCCCTGCTTTGCCATATAACCCCGTTTACTTAAATGCCAAGTTACCTGCTTGGGCTGGTAGCTCTCATTTATTTCATCTGTTAGAAGATTATTCTGTTTCCTGTTGGGTATGGAACCAGTTCTTACTTTGTGACCTGAAGTTGCTTGCTTGGGCCAGCAGCTTTTCCTAAATTGTGTTTCCTGACATTTGTGATCTGAAAGTTGCTTGCTGGGGCCAGCAGCTTTTCTTAATTTTTGTTGCCTGACATTTGTGATCTGAAAGTTGCTTGCTGGGGCTAGCAGCTTTTCTTGTTTGGAACATGAAAGACTGTAAAACATCACAATTCCCCCATTTTAAGTTAAGTGTATATATATGTAATGACTTGTTACTTGCTTGGGGCTAGTGACTTAATGTATATAATACCTCAGTGCACAGTTTAGATTTTATACCTTAGAGTTTAACTGTTTTGGGATTTTCAATCAATTTGTACTTCCTTCTAGTCATTAATAAAATTTGAATGAAGTTTTACATTGTTTTAGAACAGGTTTTTTGATTGCTTGTGATATTCTTCGAGTTGGAGCTTAACCGGTTGAGACCTTGTTTCATATTCATGCGTGGCTTCTGGTGGGGTAGTTTCAGAGATTTGGCAAATCTCCTCACTTTTGGAGCCTTTGGACCTCACCTTCTGCCACTTACAATGATTTTTCTAGTCATGTATGTTTGCATACAAGTATTTTGGAATATTGTAATTTTGATGTATTATACCACTTATTGTGTTTGCAATGGTTATAGTTACAAAACTTCTAATATACAGGTTTGTAAGTCTAGACTTGTGCATTTTGCTTATGCCTGTAAATTGTAATTGGTCTCAACCGGTGTTTGCTTGCCACATTTTGGTTTTTGTATATACTAGCTTGAAATATATCAAGTCTTAATAAACAACAATTTCAACATATACATGTGTGTTAAGTTATAGTATTCTAGGTTACTGTTCATTTAATTTTTGCTGGAAAGAGGAAGCATAAATAACAAAAGTTTTTTATAATTACAAGTTCTTCCATTTTATTGGAAGGAAAAGGGTCTGACCCCTCAAATAAGGGGCCTAGAGGGGCCAAAACGTTTTAAATTATAACTCTTTAACTATCAAGATTTTGTTAAACATTTGTGAAGCAGAAATGTTTATCTTAACAATCTACAACAATATATTCAGAAGATATGATCATGCTTTACGTGATAAGGGGTCATAAGGGGCTAAGATGCTAAATCTTTGCTTCTTTCTATCTCCAAAGGGAGAAATATTTTGATATGGTGTATTGAATAAAAGATGCCCAGAATCGTATTCTAAACAATATACAACCATTCAATTTTTGCAAAACGGCCCCCATTAAGGACTTGAAGGGCTGGCTCTATTCTATTCTGCATAGCTCGAAAACGAAAAGAAATTTATGAAATAATTGTTAAACAAAAATCTTTAAATTTACGAGCCTTATCATTTGAAATGAAGAAAAGGGGGCTGGCCCCGCATGGATAATATTATTTAAATGAAAAGAATTTAATCAAATGAGAGAAAGCATGATATCATTATGTTTTAACAAAGATCAAACTCAAAATCATATCTCATCGAAAAATCGGACGGAAGACCTACTCGTTGCTTGCATCTAGTTTTGTTTTTATCTTTTCTCAGTTGAGCTTCGCTTATTATTAATCAACGAAAATTCGCCCAAAAAAATTCCGGAAATCATCTGGATTTTTTAATTTTACAATTTTGCATATTAAAGCCCGGGATGGACCGGGAAAGCCGTTGTACAAGAAGATATTTTAAAACAGGTGTTAAAACTTTTTAAAAATTTAATATCAGAAACTGTAATTATAGTCAGTAGCATCAAAATTTATGACATTTCAGTATTTATACAGGAATTTCCAAGAATACATACAATTACAGTGATTCTTCAGATATCCGAACGTCAGATATCCGGATGCTTCAGTATCTGGACGATTTTTCATCGGAACAGAATTTTTTAACGTAATTTTGTCTTGTTTAACTGGTTATTCAGATATTCAGACGCTTCACATATCCGGACAAATTGACTAGGAACCAAAGCGTCCGGATAAATGAGGCTCCACTGTATTTGTTTTCATATAAAGCAGAATTAGTCCAAACACTACTACATGAAATGAGGGAAAACTCATGTTTGGCTTTCAATTAGACAATACGATATATGGACGATGTTCTATTAATTCTAAACAATATTTATTTAACTCCCTATTTGATTTGTTATATCAATTTGAACTCAAAATAAAAGACTTCAAAGTCTGACTCATCTGTTCAATGCGTATTTGAATACAGTATTTTACGAGAAAAAAAGGAAAGGTATTAATAGGAAACTAAGAGCAAGACTTATGATAAACGTTACGACTTCAACCTTTCTATTTTACAAATTTTTAAAATAATATGACTAAATACAGCAAATCTGGCATTTATTCGTGAAACAAAAGGTTTCTTTCAACAACAGAGAAATCTCTCTTAGCTTACATGTAGCGATATTTCTTTGACTAAAAGAGATATCGTTATGCCTTAGAGGATATCTCTTTTTGTATGATATATATCTCTTTTACTTAGAGGGATATCTTTATAAGCTAGAGAGACATTTCTTCAAGATATCTCTTTAAGCAAGAGTTAGAGAGTTAAAGTTAGAGAGATATCTCTTTAACAAGACTAAGAGATATCTTTCCTAGTTAGAGAGATATCTCTTTAGATTTTCAAAAAGAGATATATTTCTAAGCTAATTAGATACATGTATCTCTTTCAGTGAAATTAAGAGATATCTATTTTCCAGTGATCCTTAAAATATTAATCAGTTCTCCCCTTTAAAACGAAAGCGAAACAAGATGTAAAGTCTTTGGAATAATTTTGCTTATAATAAAAGTTTAACATAAGAAAAACGAAAGTAAGCATAAAATCTCAAATGCAATGGGCCGAATTTTCTCAGCCTATGAAATAATCAACTATTACTAAGAAGAAGGTATGGTTTTAGCTTTATTGCGCTCTAAAAATGTAATGACATCAAAAAGTTTTGAAACTGGCTTAAATATTAGTTAAATAATTGACTCTTATAAATCAGGTAAGAATATGACATAAAGGTTTACCATTCTGCAAATATGACGTCATCAATGTGAAGCATTTCTCTATTTTCAACAGAAAAAGCCTCAAAATGACACATTTCGAGGGTGATTTTGCTTTAGAAAACAGTGTCCACAGCCGTCGCCCACGTTAATGTTTTGATATTTTGTGCAAAATTCAATAACAAATCACATATCTCGAGATCTTTGTGGACGATGGCTGTGGACAATGTTATCTGAAAGAAAATTCCATTGAAAATTGGTGTCTTCTGCAACTTTTTAAGAAAAAACGGGAAAATGCACATGTTTATGACGTCATAAATAGTATTTACAAACATATGTGAGAAAAATTACATGTATCATTTTTCTGCATTGAATTTCAATTATTTAAAAAGCATGAGTTTTCAACTTTTACACCAGTTTCATTTTTTAGAAAATCACAGGGCAAAATTTGTATGGAAACCATACCTTCTTCTTTGAAATCTAGAAAACACTGAATTACTTATCATGTTTAGTAAAGCTATAATGTAGAATATTGGACTTTTACGAGAAGAACTGACTTTTACAGTTGATTGTTTACTTGGACATTAAAACCTGTGTCATCTACGGAGGTACAGAATTGATAATGGATAAGAAAACCTTTCTTAGTGGTCATAGTAATGGTATTAGGGGCACTTATATGTCAAGGCCTGGATTTGAGGGTAGGGTGACTGTCGTTTTCTTCAAGGGCAACTTATCTGCGCTTTAAGATATCCCGTGTTGTTTCGTTGAATTAAAGGTTGAGCTAAATATTTATATCTTAAAAGAGATTCCATACACTTTCCTAGTGTGAGAATGATTCGTCAAATGTTTAAGTCAGCGCTTCTAGTAAAGGCCCATTATAAACATGTCGAAATATAAAAACACTTTAATGTACTTCTGTTAAAAGAAATCTTGCTTCCAGTAATGGGAGAAGTCATTTCAAATGGAATTTATATAAACATACTAAAGAGAGATATCTCTTTGCAATAAAGAGATATCTCGTTTTGCTTGAGAGATATCTCTTTCGGAAACTTTTCAAAGATATCTCTTTCACTTTGAGAGATATCTCGTAAGATACACTAAGAGAGATATCTCATTTACTTAAAGAGATATTTCTTTAACTTGGAAAGAAATCTCCAAAACGAAAAGAGAAATCTCTCTAGGTGAAAGAGATGTCTCTTTAACTTTCGTATATATATCATTTCACCTTAGAAATATCTCTCAAGGAAAAAAAGATATCTGTTCACGTAAAAGAGAAAAAGTTCCAGAGATATCTTTTTCTTATAGAGACATCTCTTAAAAATGAGAGATATTTCTTTAAGTTGGGAGATATATTTATTTCTAAGAGATATCTCTCTAAAATGAGAGATATCTCTGTAATTTTACGATAAAATGTATTTCTGATTAAATAGCAAAAGGGCTTGCCATACGGTATAGCCACATTCCTTCGTGTAGCCAAATTTTGAGGACTTTGTTAGGAAATTTCTTGGATGAAGGATTTTTAGTAGCTGTGTCTATAGACTTTACATTTCATAAGAAACGTCAGTCTGTGGGTCTATACCCCAAAAAATAAACCCCCAGGAAAATAAGACATTGTGTTTTACAATTGATTTAATACACAAAAGTATGTTCTAAGTACGATCGAAAATATTCTAACCGGTGCAGGTTATATTACTTCTCTATGACGCCTGATCAGCAACTTTTATGGACATATGAAAGGGCATTCATATTTGATACAATATACCATAAAAATGACATCTCACCCCCAATTACACTGAAACTAGGGGACCACATTTTTTTTAACTCAAACAGAAATGTCCTTGTGAATGGTTTCAAATTAAGACCTATACTCAAGGCCATTAAGTAGTAGGATTCTTATCGTGATATGGGACCTTAGTTTTCAAGGTCTCATTTGAAATAACCAAAGATTCATTTGTTCTCGAAGAAATTAAGGGTGAAATACATATGTTCAATGTTTTTATAATTACGTTTTCTTTAATCAGAATGGAGCAAGCACCCAAGATATCAGAGACAGTCTACGTGGTTATGTGTTGGATTGTAGGTACGCCAACACAAGTATCCATAAGACGAGAAGTAGCTGATATTAGTGATATGTTAAAGAAGCCAGTAAAACCACATGGACTGAGAGTTATGGTCAGTGGAAGTATGAGAGAGGGGTTCGGTCGGTTTGCATCAGACATAGACTTTATGGTGTGGCTAACTGATCATCATGTTTTATGGGATTTAAATCATATACTAGTAGCTAAATACAACATAAAACGATGTACTTTGCTCCTAATGGAGTGTTTTGAGACTCCTCCTGGATATGCTTTGTTACAGCTACTGCCTTCTACAAACAATGTTGTCATACAGTCATGTGCTGGAGATACAGTCATTGTATCGAGCGAAGAAAAAAATGATAGGATAAATATATATGAAGCTCAAAATACAGAAAAATGGCAGCATCACTTGTTAAAGAAAATCCTGTTCAACATGGGCCTTGTATGAGTGGAAGGGATTTCTATACTAAATATGAATTTGCATACTGTTTTGCATGTCGTCTCTGGCCATCCATTGCCTATGCGTTTACTCTTAGATGTAGGTCTCAAGCATGGCCCCCGAATCCTGTTTTAAGTGATATCACCAACTCAGGATGTCATGTTGTACCAATTGGGTTCAAAGAATCCCCAGAGGAAGACTTGGAATGGAGAATTTCATTCTCTTTTGCCGAGCAAAAACTTGTATACTGCATGAATCACACACAGTTTATGTGTTATGGATTGCTGAAGTTATTTTTAAAAGAGGTTCTTACAGTGGAGGATAAAACTGGACAGTCCCTTCTTTGTTCTTATTTTATGAAAACAGTTTTATTTTGGGTAATTCAAAATAATAAAGAAATGAGTTGGGATCCACCAAATCTATTGTCAGGATTTTGGGTGTGTTTTAAGTTTTTAATATCATGTGTGCATCGTGAATGCCTTCCAAACTTCTTTATGCCTGTAAATAATATATTCATATCGAAAATATATGGACATTCACGACATGTATTGCTTGAAAAACTTTTTGAAAATTACAATTTAGGGATTGCATGCTTATTACATTGTCACTCGATCAGAGACTACTTAACACTGGCGATTTGAAATAGACGATACGTTTTAAGTACAGCTGAGTCAGATATCATTTCTGAATTATGCCTTGATTGCGAACTTTTTCATGAAATTAGTTTCAACGATTCACCTTGGACGATGTGTTTTAATGCCAGACTTTGTTTCAATCCTCTTTATTCTGCAGTTAAGTACTTACTGATGTCAAACCTCAATCCAAGGCAACAAGTTGCTCTCAGAAAATTTATATCAACAATTCTCAGAGACGTTGTCTATTATTTATACAATACATCTAACAATGTCTGCAACAAAAGCAGATTGAGAACTTCGTATGCTTGTTTGAAATTCTTAAAAACTAGTACAGATATGGGATTTTCTTCGGATAGAATTTATTTGGCTTTATTTCTGTACTCAATGGGTAAAACTGTAGAGGCAATCAGATATCTAAAAATGATAAAAAGTATTGTTGCACAGCGTTGTATTATATTTGTGCATGAATATGATGCAGAAGAAGAGAACTATCTTGAAGGACTGTCGCTGAGTCAGAAAATAAGATGGGTAGTAACAAAACCCATTTTACTTGATAACGATAATATGATTAAAGAATTAGAATTAGAGTGCAAACTAATAAAAGATATCGATGGTATTTATGTGTCGCCATATGTTATGACACTCATGTTGCTAATTTTATGTTACCGTGGTAACCCACATAAACAAAAGGAAACTCTGTATGCTTTATAACCTTCTTCATTATGAGGAGGGGTTGCAAAATCCAAGATTTTTTCTACATATATCATGGCAAATTCTTGGAATCTGTCAAGAGATCTGCGGGGACCATCAAGGGGCCTTTTTGTCCTATCGAAACTCTCTTCAAGAAATACCATTTCAAAACATACGAGAAGCAACATATTACAGAATGCTAGGTGTTTTGTATAGAATACTATTTTTATGAGAAAAGGAATACTAGAAATGTCTATTTACAAAATACAAAGTACAAGAATCTTGAAGCTCTTGTAAACTGTGTTATGTATAACTTTTATTTGGTAATTTTTAAAAGTCATTTAATTTTATAATGTGAAATATATCATATTTTATACATGCTTTACAGTCGTTTAATTACTGTATCTTTGTATATATCAAATTAAAAAAAATATTTTGATTACATTATTTCATTTTAATAGAGAATCATATCTAAGAGAAATGAAAAAAAAATGGTTCCCCATTTTTAAATTATAAACTTAGGTTTATCAAAAAAGCTTAACAGTTATTATGTCAGCATTAATTTAATCTTGTTTTATTCGTTAAGTCTTTTGATGATATTATATTTCATATTAATTATTAATTTTAAAAAATGAGTGAATATGAAAGAAACTAAAGAACAACAATGTTGTAATAATGCAAATAGATTATATAAAATAAAAACGCACACAGTCAGAATGCAAGTTGGACATCAACGTCTCTTGATTTTGTTTAAAAAATAATAATATACACGTTGATTTAAGTCTCTCCTGCAATTAAACAAAAAATATCAGTATACACCTTTGTCCAAAACCCAATGTTGCCAAATCAAAAGTATTTTAACAGTGCTATAAAATATTGAAATTTTTATTCACATTACCAGAATGCATAATTCCACAGCATTTTTTTGATAACGGTGCAGTCTTTCCTTTCGATTCTTTTATCCAGAAAATATTAAAGACAGTAAAGCCATCCGTCGATGGTCCATCAAATACCTTCAAAATGTTTCTGAAACCTTTCGAAATTCGTTTCAGCCAAGATTCCATTGGGAATTCATTCGGCCATTACACTTCACATCCATATCGGCCTATTGGACGAACACTAGACGATATTTTGTCTGGACAATGTAGTATTCATTCAATACCCGCCATTTCAGTGAAGAAACAACATGGTCAGTGGTACAGACAATAGAAGGTTGTGGGTCTTCCAAAAAGGTGAAAAACGGGGAAAATGTGAGAGAATTTACGTTTGTGAGACAAGATACATTAATATCGATAAATTCACAACCGAGAACGAAGGACGGTCGGTCCAAGTGAGAGGGGATCCAGGTGGTAGCCTTTGGAGGAGAACACCACATGTCAAATCAAACAACGAGACCGATGAAGACGAAGACATATCGGAAGAGTGCGTTCATTTGCATGTTGTGTCTGTTGATGATGGTTCTAGGATGCTGTCAGGACCAGTCGTGGAACAACAGAGAAGTTCAAATGAAGAACATGGCAAAAGAGATATATATAAGAGAAGATGTCTCAAGAAGATTGTTTGTTTTGGAGCTATTGTTTTATCAATAACAATCTTGATAATACAGTGTAGTAATTTTGGTAGTTTATGTGGGTTAGTTTAGCAGGTTTGAACTTGTTTACGTGATCAATACACATATGTAAATTTGGTTGTCTTTTTATTTAATTCTACTTTTTCAATATATCTCAATAATACTGAATTTAATTTTTTTTTTATTAAATTTTAAAACAAAAAATACTGTGATACTTTATAGAGTAGAAATGATATCTTATCACAAGGTGAAAGGATATCAAAACGATACCGCGTCAAGTATTTTATATTTCCTTGTCTTCACAGAAATTGCTGGAAACACTCTGACTTCTTAAAATATAGTTAATAAATCATCAAGAAAAGAGACTTAAGATGCCTTCGTTTTCCAAATAAGTCGTTTAAATCCTTGTTGATAATGATTGCAATCTCGAAATTGCTGTCCAACTATGATCTCGCAGCCTATGACACGGTGTTGAGAAAAGGCACAAGGAAAATCAAAGAAAATATCATGAATATAATCTTTTGTTTTTGAATATAGCATTTAATTAAATCGAGAGAAAAAAATATATATGAATTTTTTTTATATTAAGTGCTTAGCTTTTGTGGAAAATAAAGAAAGAAAAATCCCTTCCCAATCGCGAAATAAAATTCATTTTCAAATGCATTGATTATTCCCTTTGTTTGCATTTTGAAATGTTTGGTGCTTAATTTTTTAACATTAAAAAAACTTATTTGGTTGACAGAGAATGAATTGATTAGAACATGACAAACGTGCATTTTAAGTTATTATTTTGCCCAAGTGTATATATGAAGAAATAGAGAATAAATGAATTCGGGAAATATTGGTGATTAATACAATGTAATTTGCACTTATACAAATTGAACGACACGTTAAATGCTGATGTACATTTTTAAAAATTGTTTTCAAAACAGAAACAAAAAAAACAAAAAAAAAACAAAAAAAAATCCAAAATCTATTTATAGTTATATAAAGCTGGAAATCAGATACCATTGCTTTATTTGCATTTTCATTAATGCGTTGTGTGGAATAAGCACAAGAATGTACCTTGAACCATCGGAAAATTCGCTTCAGTCAAGATTCCATAGGAATTTCATTTGGGCGAAGGACGTCACACCCTTTTAGGCCCATAGGAAATACACTGGATGATGTCATATCTGGGCAATGTAACATACATTCTATACCTAGTATTTCTGTGGTGAAAAGAAATGGTCTTTGGTTTACAACAGACAATAGAGGATTATGGGTGCTTCAGGAAGCAGAGAAACAAGGGATATGTAGTGAAATATACGTCAGAATAACAAGTTATACCGATTTAGGTAAATTTTCAACTACAAACAATGGTGTCTCTATACAAATCAAGGGGAATCCCGGTGGTTCACTTTGGAGAAATATGCCGGAGGTTAAAAGGAAATAAAAAAAATTGCTCGAAAAATTTCAGCAGAAAAGTCAAAACCCTTCATAAAAACAAGTATAAAGGTGAATACCGTAAATCTGGAAATTTTTGCTGTAGATAAATTTTTAGCAAATTTGCGAGTTCATTGCATTCGCAAAAATATTTTTCTTAAAATAAATTACCAATAAGAAAATGTAAACAAAGAGTGGTAATTCGCAAAATTTTGAAACGTAAAAATTAATAAACACCATTTTGACCCGAATTCGCAAAATAAAATCGACGTAAAAATTTCCAGATTTACGGTATGGAGATCAACAACAGGCAAAAAGGTCAAGATACTGTTCATTTGGCAAGCTATGCGAATAACAGTCCTGTAAATTTAAAGTTTCCGAGACAGTCAGATGATATTTGTGGAACATTATTAGATTGCAAACAAATTTACTCAGCCGATGTCACAGAGAGGGAAATAGAAGAAATGGGCGTTGATTCTTTTGTCTCCTTTTCTAAGATAGCTTATGCCAATGAAAACAGTCATAAAGAGCCATCGATGAAACTCTTTCCTAATGAAAGTAGCCTTAGCATGCCTGTTCGAAGACCAGCCATGATTTCAGACAATTTCTACAGCGCGTCAGTGACAAGGGGAACAATTGTGGATCCAAAAAGAGTTGTGGAAGACTTGGGAGAAAACATGGTTGCCAAGAAGTATATGATAGCAAAGAAAGGAATGGTTGGATACAAAATTGAATCAGATAACCAAAAAGAGAACTTTACAAAAACAATATTCTTCAAATAATTATTAATCATTTAATGATTTAAATGAATGCATTTTGAGGAAATGAATCACTTTATGCCTAATTTAGGAATTGTTGCGAGCTATTTGCTAATATTAGAATTAATGTGTATTTTTAGATCAGGGTGGATTCCATTTTTAATCAGATATGCGCAGAATACAGCTAGTGTGTTAAACAGGTATCTGTACACTGCTATGTTTATCCTGTGTTACATATTGTATGAATACCAATTTTTCTTTAAAAATTACATTATAAAGAAGGAATAGTTGGCAATATTAACATTAAATCAAGAGGTCAAATAGAAAACACGATTTTAATTTCAAAGGTATTTAACCACAGAACGGAGAGTATCATTATGAAGTTGGAAAATATGTCCAGAAAACCATCAAATAAGTGTAACTCTAAGAAAAGAATCATTTGTCTATTTACTACAATAGCATTTTTAAAAGTGATATTTTTTCTTATCCACAAATTCCTCTCAATTTTATCATTTGATCAATAAATTGTTGAAAAGACTTGGAATAAAGGAAAATGTACTTTCAAATGTTTAAAAAGATTTGAAGATAATAATTTGGAAAAAGTTTACATTACTTTGTAACAATTATAAAAATTGTTAAAAGAAGCTAATTTTATCTATTTGTGTATTTTTAGAACTGTGTGGATTCCTTGTGTTTATATTTACTATGATCGTTTTCTGAAAACAGTCTATTAGACGATCTTGATATATCCAGAAATACATTCTGAAAATGTCAACTACTATGACATTTCTACCTTTTTGTTGTATTACATAAAACTATCTTGCAGATAGTTCATTTTTAGGAGACATGTAAAATAATATTTCCCGAAGCGTTGAATAATAGGAATAACTTAAAATCTTTACGCATCATTTACATTTACTTTTATCATGGTGAATGGGGATTATATTTTTTTAAGGTTTAATATTGGTTGGAAAAAATTCTTTATTCATTTTTATACGTTCATTTTATTCTATCTAACCCTTTTTGATGCCTGATTTATGGAATGTTTAAGTTAAGGTGGTCAGCTTGCATAATATTATGTCAAAGATTTTTCTCTGTTCGCTTCTGATATTTTTAACTATTTGTAGTTTTGCTTTGTGTCATTTGAATAAATGCTATTTTTCACTTTCTCAGTTGATTCGATACGCAAGAGCATGCTCTACGTATGAACAATTTTTAAAACGAGGTAAATTATTAACAAGCATATTGATGAAACAAGAATATCAGCAGTCTCGTTTAAAGTCATTATTTCGTAAGTTCTTTGTCAATATTCAATACAAATACAATTTATCAAATTGAGCCAAATGCTGACTGAGGTTTTTCATAATAATTGTTAGTCCATCATTTATACACTGAATTGACGACGGGTTTTTCCGTTATTTCCCGATTATGACAAGGAGCACACTGTGGGTGTGACCGGTCAGCAGGGGATGCTCACTCTTCCTTGGCACCTGATCCCACATCTGATGCTTCGGAGTTCGATCCGTATTTGCACTGCTCCTATTTTGTATTGTTTTATGGACTTTGATATTGAATACTCTTCGTTATCCCCATATCCTTCTTTCAATATTGATGTTGTTTTTCTTTTAATTGATCAAAATAAATCTAGTTCAGTTGACTTGGCTTCGGCCTGTAATAATAACAGAGAAACATAAATAAATTTGACAAAGTGATCAGTTTTTTGCTGTTTTTGATGCAAATGAAATAAGTATGTGTTGTCATTTTTTTAAAAATCAGATTCTTTTTTCATAAATATGTGAATACTTACTATAAAATTATCAAGTTATTCGTAAAAAGAAAATAATAAGAAGCTTTTTTTTTAATTTAAAAACTATAAATCTGTGATGATGTGTTTTTGCTAGCCATTCCATCAGACAATTATCTTTAATGAAAAGGAAAAAAATGTTAGCATTATATCAAATTATTTAAAGTTACGATTAAGTATTAAAATATACAGGCTGATTTTGACTGTTCCACGCCAATGCATGTTCTTTTAATAAATACTACGCAGTTCGTTAACATAGAACACCACCTCGTTGGCACCTAACCCCGCCTCTGATGTTTCTAGGGTCCATGATTCATCCTGTCCGTGTTTTGTATACGATATCGATATCTTCATTTTTTTCAAGTGTGGATGTTGACAAAGGATATCACAAATGTAACCCAATCGTTGTGTATAAAGAAACATGGCGAAATGCATCACGCGAAAGGTTGACCTAATGTTGACAAATAATTATAATAAAGTACTATGATGCACGAATAATGATATACATGTATTTAAAAATGTGTAAATATTTTTAAAAATGATGTAGATTTAGTGCAAAATCTTTATTTGTGACTTTTTTCTCTCTTTGTTTAAGCATCAGTTATTGAATGCATTTATTTTCATAGCTACAATTATCTAGTCCACTAATGGGATAAACCAGGAAATAAAATAAACTTTTTTTTTTACATTTTACCTTACATGTACCTTTAAAATAAATAACTACAGCTCAACGCACGTTTTAAGCTCACATGGTTTTTCGCAAAAATAAAGATCACATTGTTGTAATAAAAATCACCATTTTCGAACTGCAGTACAATGACGTAACCCTTCTTTACATTACTTTATAATGTCAATCATAAATGTCTTTCAAAATTATTATCTTAAGTTTCCAAAGCGAATGTTTTAAGGGAATTAATAAATAAATGATAGGATGTTTCGACTATACGATTCTACCATAGGTTTTTACAAATTGTATAAAACGAGCTTTCCTTGATACCACGTAGTTGAAAATTTTAAATTTTCTTATTCAAGGTGAGCATTTTTTTTAAAAAAATCTTTGCTAATTTACCATACTCGTCTTTGTTTTGTCGAAATGTAGCGCCGAAAAGGGATAACACTGCATAAGGAAACCACACAAAGGGTTGGATAATGAAGTATTGTTTATTTTTTGCAGTGGGATGGATCTCTACGTTTCTGCCAAGGGCTATTGCTTTCAAAAGAACGGGTAAAAAGACAGCTGCAATTGGCAGGAAACCACAAAAATTCAAATGAGAATAGTTGTTATTTTTCAGCCACGAATGTATCAAATTTCTACCGATTAATATGCGTGAATTATGTTTCAGTAAATGAAATAAAACCCAAATTATGTAAACAAATACTTTTTAAAATGTATTTTGTTGTCTCGATACACAATATTACATCATAACAATGTGACCTTAATTTGTGCGAAAAACCATGTGAGCTTAAAATATGCGTTGAGCTGTATAAATAAAAAGAGAAAATTTTCAGTAAAAAAAACCGTGCACATTCAATCAAAGTACGGAGCAACTGCAGGGCCAAATATTTAGAAAAAAAACTGTAGTTCTTTGTTTGGAGGAATCCATGAATTAGATATAACCACTTCAATTAGGACAAAATTTAACTATCTCTCTCAAAACTTCCTTATTGCTATGCAATACGTAAATGTTCATTTCATAATTTACTTATGTACCTTGCTCTTATCAATTGGAGAGAATCCTGATATTTATTGTGTTGTCAGCGAGTACATGTGTAACCGGTTAACCGTCGAACGATGCGAGTACCGGTTAGTAAAACTGCTTTTCGGTTTCTCGGATAAAATACATTTTACATGGTAAATACGTAGAAAATAAATGTTATATCGTTTCAGAATTCCGTAATTTTATACACCGTTTAACTTGATCTTTTGCTTTACAAATAGGATAAAACTGTTTTGATTAGTGTTCGCAGAAAATACTAGTGTACATCGTAACTGAAATAGTTTATTGATTGCTGGGGGTATACAAGTTTTGAAGACCTGAGTTCTAATTACCTCATTTAAAAATAATTTAACGAGATGCCGCCAAGGACATATAAAGCTCAAGAATATTTACAAGAACAATTAATTCCAATTCTGTAAAATTAGAAATGATCTAAATTGGAGTTTTCTTGTACGGGTTCTCTTCTTGGGTCGATTAAATTATTTTCTTAAAATCTAAATTCTTTGAAAATACTTTGTTTTGTTTTTGTTTTGGAGAATATCATAATATTTATTATTATTATTAATGTTTGAATTCAAATCCATTTAATTGTAGCAATGAATTGCAATATTATTTGTCCCGACAGATTTCTACTTCGATTTTTTAAAAATGTTACACCCTTTTACTGCACCGTACAATTATCATCTTCTATTAAAGTTCAAATTACTAGATATTTCCGGTCTGAAATTTTTACTCGCTTATTTTCTCATGTAAGGTTGCTTGATTTACAGGTAGGCTTGAGATTTGTTCCATTATTTTTTTTATTGAAAAGTTTAGCTTCCATATACATGTATACTACTATATTTAAATACAAGACTCTAATTTTTGGCTTTTAATACCGATAAATCGGAACAGTACTGTCTTTTATTATACATGTATTTATATAATTATATTAAACAACATTGGTTTTTTAAAGAGTACTAATTAAGGTATTTCGTTTCCAACGAAAAATTTTATTGTTTTTATTCAATTTTTTTTTCTTACCGATTATGTGCACGCGAGTTCTCGGAAACGGCTTGGTCGATATTCAGGAAACTTTCAGATCTGATAGATATTGATCTGAACCTTATTGGAAAATTTTAATATAGATGACAGTACTTCCGGTCGTGAGATATGGCCGTTTACTGATTTTCAGAGGGTCACTTTGTCCTAGCAATCAGTCCAAAACCAATAAAGATATTGAGTTGAGATTTTTAGTGAAGGTAGAGGAAGGATAGCAGAATTGCTCTCTTGATTCTATATCTTTCCAGCAATAAAGAATTTGAAGCTCGTCTGGGCTCGAAAAAAAAGACTCGCAAATATCTCGCAAAATTTGATACGTTTTCTATGATATCTTTGTACCTGTAAATAATATGTTAAAAGATATATAACAAAAATTGTTTATAATTACAAGTTCTTTCATTTTATTGGAAGAAAAAGGGCCTGACCCCTCAAATAAGGGGCCTAGAGGGGCCAAAACGTTTTAAATTTTAACTCTTTAACTATCAAGATTAAGTTAAACATTTGTGAAGCATAAATGTTTATCTTAATAATCTGTTTTTTTTTTAATTTTACAATTTTGCGTATTAAAGCTCGGGATGGGCCGAGAAAGCCGTTGTACAAGAAGATATTTCAAAACAGGTGTTTAAACTTTTTAAAAATTTAATATCAGAAAGTTTAATTATAGTCAGTAGCATCAAAATATATGACATTTCAGTACTTTATACAGGAATTTTCCAAGAATACAGACGATTATTTGTTTTCATATAAAGCAGAATTAGTCCAAACACTAGTACTACTACATGAAATGAGGGAAAACTCATGTTTGGCCTTCAATTAGACAATACGATACATGTATATGGACGATGTTCTATTAATGTTTAACAATATTTATTTAATTCCCTATTTGATTTGTTATATCAATTTGAACTAAAAATGAAAGACTTCAAAATCTGACTCATCTGTTCAATGCGTATATGAATATTTTACGAAAAAAAGGAAAGGTATTAGTATTATTAGGAAACTAAGAGAAAGTCTTATGATAAACGTTACGACTTCAACCTTTTTACAAATTTTTAAAATAATATGACTAAATACAGCAAATCTGGCATCTGTACGTATTATGGCAAGCCCTTTATACTATTTATTCGTGAAACAAAAGATTTCTTTCAACAACAGAGAAATCTCTCTTAGTTTATACATGTAGCGATATTTTTTTTGACTAATAAGCGATATTTCTTTGACTATTAAAGCTATCTTTATTCCTTAGAGGATATCTCTTTTTGTTTGATATATATCTCTTTTACTTAGAGGGATATCTTCATAAGCTAGAGATATCTCTTCAAGATAGCTCTTTAAGCAAGAGAAATATCTTTTAAAGTTAGAGAGATAGCTCTTTAACAAGACTAAGAGATATCTTTCCTAATTAGAGAGATATCTCTTTAGATTATCAAAACGAGATATCTTTCTAAGCTAATGAGATATCTCTTTCAATGAAACTAAGAGATAACTATTTTTCAGTGATCCTTAAAATAAAATTTTAATCAATTCTCCCCTTTAAAACGAAAGCAAAACAGGAAGTAAAGTCTCTGGAATAGTTTTGCTAATAATAAAAGTTTAACATTAAGGAAAACGAAAGTAAGCATAGTTGATTATTTCATAGCCTGAGAAAATTCGGCCCATTGCATTTGAGATTTTATTACTAATTTGAAATCTAGAAAACACTGAATTACTTATCATGTTTAGTAAAACTATAATGTAAAATATTGGACTTTTACGAGAAGAACTGACTTTTACAGTTGATTGTTACTTGGACATTTAAACCTGTGTCTTCTACGGAGGTACAGAATTGATAAGTAATGGATAATGAAAACCTTTCTAGTGGTCATAGTAATGGTATTAGGGGCACTTATATGTCAAGGCCTGGATTTGAGGGCAGGATGATTGTCGTTTTCTTCAAGGGCAACTTATCTGTGCTTTAAAGTAGCCTGTTGTTTTCGTTGAATTAAAGGTTAGCCAAATATTAATATCTTAAAAGAGCTTCCATACACTTTCCTAGTGTGAGAATAATTCCAATCGCATCATCTCGGGTCTTTCCGTCAGAGGTTGGAAGAACAATCTCGAATGTATTAAAATCACCGATGTTAAAATTTTATACATTTCCTGTTTATTAAAATATAGGATAGACAGAGTTAGAAGTCCCTTCTACAGTATGTTTTAAGAAATATCATTTCATTTAATAAAGTATAACTCAATATTCCACAGATAAAAGGTATCCATGCATTTATTTCAAAGATCGTGAAAAGGAATGGTTGTCATGGCGTCTACTACATACATTCGAGGTCGTTTTTCCGCTAGTCGGAAAGGCCCGGGAAGTTGCAATTGAGAAAAATTCGTCAACTGTTAAAGTCAGAGCTTCTCGTAAAAGTCCATAATGAACATGTCGAAATATAAAAATACTTTATAATGTACTTCCGTTAATAGAAATCTAACTTCCGGTAAAGGGAGAAGTCATTTCAAATGGAATTTATATAAACATAAAAAAGAGATATCTCTTTGCAATAAAGAGATATCTCTTTTTGCTTGAGAGATATCTCTTTCAGAAACTTTTCACAGATATCTCTTTCATTTGAGAGATATCTCGTAAGATACACTAAGAGAGATATTTTATTCACTTTAAGAGATATCTCTTTAACTGGAAAAAAAATCTCTAAAACTAAAAGAGATATCTCTCTAGGTGAAAGAGATATCTCTTTAACGTTCAAATATATATTATTTCACCTAAGAGATATCTGTTCAAGTAAAAGAGATATCTCTCATAAAAAGAGATATCTCTCTAAGTTTAAGAGATATATCTTAAAGTTCAAGAGATATCTTTTTCTTATAGAGACATCTCATAAAATGAGAGATATTTCTTTAAGTTGGGAGATATATTTATTTTTAAGAGATCTCTCTGTAATTTTACTATAAAAATTATTTCTGAATGAATAGCAAAAGGGCTTGCCATACTTGCCATATACCTTCGTGTTGCCAAATTTTGAGGACTTTGTTAGGACATTTCTTGGATAAAGGATTTTTAGTAGTTGTGCCTATAGACTTTACATTTCATAAGAAACGTGAGTCTGTTGGTCTATACTTCAGTCTGTGGGTCTATACCCCAAAAAATAAACCCCCAGGAAAATAAGACATTGTGTTTTACAATTGATTTAATACACAAAAGTATGTTTTAAGTACGATCGAAAATATTCTAATCGATGCAGGTTATATTACTTCTTTATGACGCCTGATCAGCAACTTTTATGTTTTGCTTACAATAAGTGATGTTTCACTGACTTGCGTGCTTGATTTCTGATCATTATCTTAATTCATGTTTCATTTAAGAATTGATTGTATAGTACTTAAAGTGCCATGCAATTATTGTTTCCGCTTTCGCAAAAGCGGAGGGACATTAAATCACATTTGTCGATTCGTCTGTTTGTCTTTCCGTCCGTCACAAAAACTTTAACCTTGGTCATATCTTTTGAATGATAAGAAGATAGAGCTTCCATATTAAACATGTATATAAACTGTGACAATACCTTTCAAAATACACAAATATTTTGACCCCTTGACCTTGAAGTTTGGCCTTCTTAAAAAAATTCCATGTACTTTGAATTTACCCTCTCTTTTGAATGATGATAGATAGAGCTTTTATATTATACGTGTGTATTACATGTACATGTACCTATGACAAGCCTGTCTAAATACACTACGATTTTTTACCCTGTGGCCTTGAAGTTTTACTTTCATATTTGACATATGCATTTTCTGTGACAAGATATTTTCAAGCATGCTATGATTTCTGACATTGACCTTCATAATTGACTTAATTTAAAAAAAAATCAACTTCAGTGATATCTTCCGAATGACATATTCATATTTGATACAATATGCCATAAAATGACATCTCACCCACAATTACACCGAAAGTGGGGGACACGTTTTTTTCAATTTGCTTGTTTTAACTCAAACAGAAATGTTATTTCATGTGAATGGTTTCAAATTAAGACATATTTTCAAGGCCATTGAGTAGTAGGATTCTTATCGTGTTAACGCCTACCGTGACATGGGACCTCAGTTTTCAATGTCTCATTTGAAATAACCAAAGATTCATTTGTTCTCTAAGAAATTAAGGGTGAAATATATATGTTCAATGTTTTAATTATTACGTTTTCTTTATTCAGAATGAAGCAAGCACCCCAGATATCAGAGACAGTGTACGTGGTTATGTGTTGGATTGTAGGTACACCAACACAAGTGTCCATTAGACGAGAAGTAGCTGATATTAGTGATATTTTAAGAAAGCCAGTAAAACCACATGGACTAAGAGTTATCGTCAGTGGAAGTACGAGAGAGGGGTTTGGTGAATTTGCATCGGACATGGACTTTATGGGATGGCCAACTGATCATCATATCTTATGGGATTTAAATGATGTAGCTAGATACATCACAAAAAGATGTACTTTAATTCTAATGGAGTGTTCTGAGACTCCTCCTGGATATGCTTTGTTACAGCTACTGCCTTCTACAAACAATGCTGTCATACAGTCATGTACTGGAAATACAGTCATTCTATCGTGTGTAAAAATAAATGGAAGGCTTTATATATCAAGCTCAAAATACAGAAAAATAGCAGCATTACTTGCTGAAGACAATCCTGTTCAACATGGGCCTTGTATAAGTGGAAGGGATTTCTATGCTGAATATGAATTTGCACACTGTTTTGCTTGTAGTCACTGGCCATCCATTGCCACTTCGTTTACTCAGAGGTGCAAGTCTCAAGCATGGCCCCCGAATCCTGTTTTAAGTGATATCACCAACTCAGGATGTCATGTTGTACCAATTGGGTTCAAAGAATCCCCACTGGAAGACTTGCAATGGAGAATTTCATTCTCTATTGCCGAACAAAAACTTGTATACTGCATGAATCACACACAGTTTATATGTTATGGATTGCTGAAATTATTTTTAAAAGAGGTTCTTACAGTGAGTGACAAAACTGGACAGTCTCTTCTTTGTTCATACTTTATGAAAACAGTTTTATTTTGGGTTATTCAAAATAGTAAAGAAGTGAGTTGGGATCCACCAAATCTATTGTCAGGATTTTGGGTGTGTTTCAAGTTTTTAATATCATGTGTGCATCGTGAATACCTTCCAAACTTTTTTATGCCCGAAAATAATATATTCATTTCGAAAATATATGGGCATTCACGACATGTATTGCTAGAGAAACTTTTTGAAAATTACAATCTAGGATTTCTATGCTTATTAAATTGTCACTCAATTAGAGGCTGCTTAACGATAGCAATTTCTAACGAGTTATATGTTTTCAGTACAGCTGAGTCATACATCATTTCTGAATTCAACCTTGATCGTGAACTCTTTAATGAAATCGGTAGGAACAATACACCTTGGACGCTTTGTTGTAATGCTAGATTTTGTTTCAATCCTCTGTATTCTGCAGTCAAGCACTTGCTGATTTCAAACCTCACTCCAAGGCAGCAAGTTGCTCTCAGAAAATTTATATCAACAATTCTGAAAAACGTTGTCTATTATTTATATAATACATCTGACAATATTTACAACAAAAGCAGATTGAGAAATTTGTATGCTTGTTTGAAATTCTTAAAGATTAGTACAGATATGGGATTTTCATCGGATAGGATTTATTTGGCTTTATTTCTGTACTCAATTGGTAAAACTGTAAAGGCAATCAAATATCTAAAAATGATGAAAAGCATTATTGCAAAGCGTTATATCATGTTTATATATGAACATAATGTAGATAAAAAGAAATATAATGAGAAGATGGGAGGATTGCCACTGAGTCAAAAAATGAGGAGGGGTGTAATTGTATACATTTTTCTTGAAAACAATAATATAATAAACGAATTAGAATTGGAGTACAAATTGTCAACAAGAGGTGTTCTTGTTGTCCCCCCATATGTAATGACACTGATGTTATTAGTTTTGTGTTACCGTGGTAACCCATATAAACAAAGAGAAGCACTGAATGAACTGCATTTTCTCCTCCATCATGACAAGAAAGGATGGCGAATTCTGAGGCCTTTTTGGGATATATCATGGCAGATTCTTGGAATTTGTCAACAGATCTGCGGGGACCATCAAGCGGCCTTTTTGTCTTATCGAAACTCTCTTCAAGAAATACCATTTCAAAACATACGAGAGGCAACATATTTCAGAATGCTAGATGTTTTGTATAGAATTCTATTTTTATGAGAAAAGAAATACTGGAAATGTTTATTTATCTTTAAACTCTCTGTAAACTGTGTATATATAACTTTGATTACTCGAATAAGTGGAAATTTTAGCGAGGATTTTATATTGGCATTATTAGCGAGGGTGCTAAGATCGCTAAAATTGAATATCGCTAAAAATTAAATGGTTTTTATTTGTAATAGCTTCTTAAGCGAGCATTTTAAAAATTGCTAAATTTATAATTCTCGCTAAAAATAAATTTCCAATTTTTAAGGACAAACCGCTAAATTTGCGCCTCGCTAAAATTTTTCACTTATACGGTAGTATTTTTTAAAAGTCTGTTAATTTTATTGTGTGAACTATGTTATAGTTTTGTATATATGCTTTGCAGTCATTTTATCACTGTCCTTGTATCTTTGTATATCTTGTTTATTTTGATTATATTACATGTATTTCATTTTAAGGTATGTCACTCGTCAGCGTTTTAGAAAAGTCTACGCAGATCCTATAGCTTCAAAACTATTTATCAAAATTCAATTTTTATAACATATTTAATTTCAACAATGTTAATGTTTTAACATTCAACGAAAACATTGCTCAAAAAGCTCCAAGGAAGCAAGATTTATGAGGGACTATTTCTTGTGGTGGGAGGATATTTAGCAGATAATTCTGCAAATCTGCACGTTTATTAAATTCAATATTTTGGAACTTTAGCCTAACATACTTTTACTCGGAGAATATTTTCCGTTATGATATTGCTAGGAATATTTAATATAGTCTTGATTTATATTTTTGTCCCCCGCTTGAAAAGTGGGGGATATTAATTTGGGTCTGTCCGTCAGTCCGTCTAGCTGTCCGTCCGTCCGTCTTTCTGTCTGTCTGTAACGCTTTCGTTTCCACACGATATCTCAAGAACCCTTTGAGCTTGCGCAATGAAATTTTGCACAGCAACTCACTATTGACTAAGGAAGAACCCTATTGACTTTGAGGTCAAAAGGTCAAAGGTCATAAATTAGCAAAGTCTGTCTGTTATAACACTTTCGTTTCCGCGCGATATTTCGAGAACCCTTTGAGCTTTTGCAATGAAATTTTACATAACAACTCCCTTTGGCCTAAGGAAGACCTCTATTAATTTTGAGGTCAAAAGGTCAAAGTTCAAGGTCGTAAATTTAAACATTCTGTCTGTGTGTAACACTATCGTTTTCGGGTGATATTTCAAGAAGATTTTGAGCTTTTCAATGTAATTTTATACCAAAACTCCCTAGGACCTCTCTCATCTCTCTCAAAGTGTCCCGCCCCGTTTGTTTTATAGGTATTTATTGTATTACATGTTGCTATTTTTAGCATAGGGGCATAAGGAGAGTTATTACGTATAATACAGGTTCTCGAGGGACTTAAATTCTCATTACAGCTATTAGAACTGTTAAATAAAGGCTTAATTAGACAGCATGCATTGTGTAAAATTTTGACAATATCGAACGTGAATATATACTACATGTATGTGACTTCATGTTTGCATATAATTTCTGGCAGTAGAAAGCGGTTCCGTGGTCTAGTGGTTTGTCTCTCGCTTCTCATGTGAGAAGTCCCGGGTTCGATTCCTGGAAGATCCATTTTTCTTGTTTTTCTCAGAAATACTTTTTTTAACTAAATGATAGTATTCAGCATGTGAAATGAAAAAGTTATGAGGTCTGGCTTGGATATAAACTCATAAAATCATCATTTCAGTGTGATAAATATTCCATATAAAAAGAATAAAAAGAATCTTCTTAGATTTATTAGAATAAGCAATCAAATCTTTATATCCATATTGGCATATTATATTTTCTTCAGTATCCATGTATACATTTAATAATTCTACAAATTCAGTCAGAGAAATCCAACCCCCAACCCCCGAACTGCGCATGGTTTACTTTTTCCCTAAGCGGGGGACACAAACTCTCTGAATTAGCTTGTTTGAAAAAGTTTTACACCTTCCTTCAACAACTTTGCCAAAAAATGATGATATGTCAAATAAGTCTAGATAAAATTTATACCATTTTCGCCTGAAAATCACATATTATGACCAATATTTCAAAATTAACATCACTGACACCAACTTTTTTTTCATTATTTTAAAGTACTCGATACTTGACTGATCAGCTTTTAAGTCGTAAAAAGCTTGATTTAAGAAAATGGTCTTATTGCCTATTTAGTTTTTTAATGCCCCAGATATGTTACTTTTTAGTGCAAAAAGGTCACACAATAATTAATTTGCAAAATTTGTTCAATGATAAATATTAGTCAGACTATTTTACATAAAATAAAATTATATTTATTGCCATGGTTACATCTGAAAAAATATTATTAAGATTAAAGTAATTTACCAAAGAGTTAAAGTTTACGTTCAAAATGGTCAACTTAATTATACCGTCTATCGGTAAGATGCACACTGACCCCCTATTTTCTCTGCGATTTTGAGTCACACTATATGAGTACTTATCAAAAATATACTTCTAAAAAAATCCGTGATTTAACAAATTTCACGAGTGACTTCACTTACATAAAAGAGAATCATTGCTTTAGTAATGAAAAATATAAAACATATTCTTTTACTTCTTCATTGTCAAAAACATTCAAAAGGAGAACTTTATTTGCTCAGAGATATAGGCAGAAATCGGTGTTGAATTTGAAAAAATAAAGAACTTGAATTAATATACGATATATTACATGCAATCATAGTGTACACTGTAGGCTTCTGTTGAACTGTATTTGACTATTATATTTTTTGAAATGGTCTACAAATGCTATTTATTGAATTTAGTAATATATTCCTACTAGTTGAAATCCCGCAAAAGCGCTGAGAATTTTTTTTGCTGATAGATTTATTGGAAAGAGTATCTTATAATTAAAGCAAAAGAGGCCACAATGAAATGTATTTATCAAAGCAACACTTTTAAAAGCTACATGTATTCATATAATTAAGGAACAAGAAAATATTGATGTAACCATCAATTGCAATTGTCGCCCGGGAAATAAATAAAGTAAACAAAATGCAATGGAAATGAGTCTTGATCATCTGTGTGAAAAAGGCATGCATCTAAATGATGGAGACGATAGTCGAGAATATTTTTAAAACTTCTAGTCGGATGAAAATCGAACAAAAACTATACCCATTTTAAATTTATCAATTCCTCAAGTAAATGTTGGCTGTATGAAATACATATATTGAAACTAGACTCATGTATCACCTATTTTTAAAAATGCATTTAACTTTAAGAATATAAAACACGAACTGTGTAGAGTACGTTGTTATGCGATTAGTAAAATTCGATGTTCTAAAAAAGGAACCTGTCTTTTTTTCAATAGTAAGTGAGAAGCAACTTGATATATTTAATATCAGAAACATATACTCAGTATGTATTTACAAATTCACTTTTTGGAAGTAAATATATTATGTATCTCGTAATTTATAAAGGGAAAGAACATTCCGATTGACAATCTTTCTAATGTTTTGAAAACCTTTAATTCTGAATAACTTCTCCCACCTCAATCTCCATACACCAACACTTAAACTTGTATGTATAGAGCAGCCCGATGGGCTGCAATTAAGCTTATTTCAACTTTTGTTATACGATATAACATAACTTGGGGCAGTTTACGTTTAATAAAAAAGCGTAAACTGCCCGTAAAGTTGTTATATCGTTTAACGTAAGTTGAAATAAGCTTCATTCCATATGATTTAATTTCAATGTAGAAAATGAGACAATTTTTCCATTTTTGCCTTCGGAAAAAGGCTTCTATAGCATATTTTAAAAGTTAACGCAAAGAGGAGTAATACGCTTTTGACGTAACTCATTATGACGCAGGCAAGTTATATTATACAAAATGGATAAAACCGTTTAACCAATGAAATGATGTGTTACAACTAAAATTAAATTATTGTGAAATGTGAAAATCTAAGGCACCACTTTTACTCACTATAATTAGACAAATTACTATTAATTGACATTTTCATTTAGCAAGTTTTTACTATATAAAAAAGTACTTTGAGTTTGTTGCCATGATGTTTTCAGTCGCAAATATACACTATTCATTTGTAGGCACCTAAATATTACCTATTAGCATGCTAGTAACTTGCATGCACTTTCAATGTATAGATACATGTATATTCATATCTCATACTTTTATCAATTGCTTTACCGCTGTTTTATGCCTCCGGATCATTTTTTTAAACATTGGGTTCGATGCCATCTGACGTTCTAGAACTTTAAATAAATAGTGATGGATAAATTGGTTGTATGTTGTTTAAGGTCCCTCTCGGGAATATTTCACTCATATAGAGACGTCACCACTTGTCGATGGAGAGCTGCATTTCGTCCTCTACTCGACACTTACGGCCATTGAGCAAGGAGTGTCATTTTCGTGCCAGCACCTACTGCGAAACAGGGCCTCGGTACGGTCTCATCCGAAGGATCAGTTTCCACAGTGGGATTTGAACCCGCGTCGTAAGGATGAACTCTATACTTCGCAATTCTAGAGCAGATACTCCAATCAAAGCGCCACGCGGGAGACGCTTCTCTAAGTTATAACCCTAGAAAATTCCGTAAACACTACAACTACTGGAGAAACTAGAACTTTTCAAAACCGATCATATACATTCTCTGGCCGAAATATGCCTGAAATATTACCGAGTCTGCTTTAAACAGTAATCAATCAATAACAAGTAATGCTGTAATATGATAACTGCTACTACCAAATGTTGACTATAACATATCACTGTTGACTGACACCCTCAATAGCACTGTGCGATACTTAAGTTACAGCTTAGTACAGAGATACCGAATAAAGTGTATGAAATAAATACATAATAATACCATCATCCAAATTGTTATGAGTAATGGATAGTAAGATGAGATACATTTTTTTTTACTGATGGTGGTTCCCCATTTTCGAAATTATAAATAGCGCAATTGTTAGATTGTACAATCTAACTTGGGTTATCAAAAAGGTTAACAATGATTATGTCAGTATACTAATTTAATATTATTTTAATCATATTTTAAAGTATTTTAAAGACATACGTAACTATATACGAGTATAATTCATATTTCATAATTAATTTTTTTGTAAAAAAAAGTGCGAATATGAAAGAAACTTAAAAACAGCAATGTTGCAACAATGCAATTATTTTATAAAATAAAAACGCAAACAGTCTGAATGCAAGTTAGACATAAACGTATTTTAATTGTATCTAAAATCATTAAAAAAAATCTTGACACGTTTTGGTAAAAGTTCTGTTAGCCTTCATACTTGTAAAATGGTAATTAAAGATTCTGAAAAATCATAAAAAAAAAATTACTTGCCAGAATTTCTTTTTATTAGTGGGAAAATGAATAAAAAAAAAACTCTAAACAATATTTCTTATTATTTTCAAATTTAACATGAAATGTAGAGATGTG
>PRKT01002174.1:7032-22789 GCA_003671525.1 Saccostrea glomerata | reverse complement strand
TTAAAATTACAAAATCAATGAAATTTGTCAGGATTAATGAGAGAAATTTTACATCTTGATTAGACAGTATTCAATACTGTTGTTCTCGATGAATTAATAATGATCAATTTTACTAGAATATGGTTCGAGCCATTTCATGAGCTGTGAATTGGCCTGTAAATAGGTGAAAGTACAATATTAGGCTAATACTGCGGGATTAGCTGCCAATACTGCGGGATTGGGGTTTTATTGTGGTTTAAATATTGTACTACCCTTGTCGGTCGTGTTCTGACAAGCTTTTATTATTTAGAATCTTTATATTCGGCCCAATGTTATGTTTACATTTCGAAATGCTAAAACGCAGCGGGGTTAGTTTCCTACTGCGGGAGGGGGTTGTGGCTCTGCCGAACTACAGGGGTACACTTATTGCAAGGTATCCAATACTAAAACGCAGCGAGGTTAGTTTCTTACTGCGGGAGGCTGTAGGGACTGGGGCTGCAACTCGAATGTACTCATAATATCTGTGACAGCATTAGTAGTCTGCTTTATATTTCAGATATTTTTTTTTTCTTTCTGGATTTTATATGTATTACTTACTTATTATTCCTTTATCTTTATTTAATAGAATGGACATCTTGACTGTTGATGTTCAAGAAAAGGAAATCCTTGGACTCAACGACGACCTGAGAGAGGAGTTTCCTGAAGGAGGGATGACGTGTCGAGTGCAATCATGTCCGGACTCCAGGCATTTTAGTTCACTTTCAACGTACCGTAAACATTGGAGGAAGTATCATGCACAATATGTCACTCTCTTCAAGTGTCCCTTATGCAACCTTCAAGAATTAGAAAAGAGAAATGTCACTCACCATCTTCAAAAGAAACATAAATCACAACTATCATCAAACATCACAAGTACCAAAGCCGTCAACAAGCTGTTCGTTAATCCTGGGGATATTCTTCCACCCAAGAAGAGTCAAGCAAAGCTTTTGGAAAATTTATTTAAGGAGGACTCTGTTGGTGTTCCCAGGGACTGTGATTCCCAGTTGGAAATTCTTCCGGATGGTTCCACAATATTCAGCGTTATTTAAATTCTGTGTTCTTCAATATTCAGTGTTATCTACAAGTGTTAATTCCAGTTCAAAATATCAGCAATCTATAGTGACACTCATCTTCTACATATCTACCGTGTGATTTATTTTCTACAACTTGTGATAATTTTCAACAACTTGTGTTTTTATTCTAAAAATAATCTTACCGTTTTGCATTTCCGGTCGCCATCTTTGATGTTTCCAGTCTGATGAAGAAGTCAATACTCTTATTAACTGTTTAATATGAACATTCAATAAAGTTTTGTGAATATTTAATAAAAGTTTATAAAAAATTTAAAGATAAATATATAAAGAAGTCACTATATTACATATACATTGTACATGTACTAACATTTTTTTTTCTCAAGTCATTTTTTTTACCCTCAATATCTTTTCAAGATATTTCGGTTTTGAGGTGGGGGGAGTGTGATAGGATTGGATTTTATAATATTAAAGTCATTATAATTTTTAATAATATTTGCATTGATAATCGATGGCAAAGTTTTGGTATTGATATTTAGCAATATTTACCATGATCTCTTGCTCCCGCTTCTGTGTCAAACCACATTGTCGATTCAGTAAGAAGTTAACAGCAACAAATTTTCTGATTGGTTAAAATCTTTATTTCAATTCGGAAACTTTCTAGATTTACAGTATCAATTGGGAAATGTCCTTGTCTGAGTTATACATAGAATCCAGTTGATGATTGGATAAGAGAGACACACCTCCGTATCGCGGTGTATTTAAAGTCCACTATTTTACTTATACTTCAGTTGGTCTGGAACCTTCTCAAAGGTTCGTACCAGCTCACTTTTTGATTAGAGGGGTGGATCCCGGTCCCTGTCTCTGTCTCGTTCATTCGTTCACCATTATCCTTTTTGTTTTCCTTATTTTTACGTCCATTTTCCAGTTCCTTATTTCTATTTTTGGTAAACCGGTTAGGTTAGGCATAGTAGATTTTTCGTGCAGGGGTGGGTCACTTTCATTCGGACTTAGCTTTGGGTAGGACGGGCTCTGGACATCGTACATTTGTTAGGTAGGCACTTATTTTTATTGAGGCTTATAAGGTCGTTAGTACATCATTTTTCGTTGTAAATATATTAATGTGAATATTTTTGTGCTGTTAATAAAATATAATTGTTGCCATAATAAATATTTGTTAATTTGCAAACTCTTGTTATTAAAATTCTTGGGTTAGTAAGTCACTTTCGTAACTATTTAAAAATCAAGAGGGTTATTGGTTAGTATTAAGAAATTGGAATAAAATGCAAAGTACTATTATTAATAAAGAAAGTGAGTGACATTAAAGAGGTATTTTCATACGGTCATTTTCGCTACACTGGTTTCGTGGAATTTCCTTAATTGCATTGATACCATGTAGCGAATTCCGGTTACACAAGTATTTTCCATGTTCAAGAATAGGTGAAGGTCTCTTGTATGAATATTTTGTTATTTAGTAAACCTAGATATTTAAAACTTTTTAATAAAAGACTGACTATAAATGATGTTCATCATGCGAATAGTTTTTCTGCCGGATCTGAAAAGTGTGCAAATTTTAAGATAACGGATTGCAAACCTTATTTCATACATTTGACAGGAATAACCTTTTTTTAATTTGTGACAAAATACCAAATGGGTCCAATTATTCACAGAAAAAATACTGAAACTTTTCAGATTAGGAATGATAATTATTTATGAAAAAAAAACAATAAGGTCATTTGATTGGAAAATGCAGTTATATATCAATTATGTTGAATATCATCTTAAACTTACCTGAGGTAGACACTAAGGTTAGGATTATAAACAATTCTACAGAAAATTGAAAAAGGTTATTATGTATAATTTCTAGCAAAGTACATTTTAACATGTAACATGTATTGAATTTAAAGGTTTTTCGCTTTGAAATGTTAGTTAAATATATCATTCTGATGATAACACAATGAAATAAGGTGTTCTTGAAAGTACACTGAGAGATGTACATCCAAAGGCTGAGTACATAAATAAGTTTTCCGAGGATTGTCAGTGTGGGAAAAAAGAAGAAAGGTCATTTACTACTTTCCCTTGCCATCATACCTTTCTGCAGCGAGTTCTGATTACATTAAACGTACCCTTTTATAGATAATGTTTTTAGAGTCATAATTTCTTATCACATATATCATCGTTGATTGATTTACATTTAATCATATTATATATCTTATATACATACGTTTCACATATGTTTTACATAACATAACTTTTTTCTGGCTCAATGCGAGAATATGTGTGCAAAGAAGGAATTCACGCTTTCCATGAGCATTTTTCTGATTTTATGAGTAATATGACAAATGAGAAATATCATTACCTGTGCTTTGTGAGGACATTGTTAATCAGAATGCACTAGTCTAAACAGGAAATCCTTACGTTGATTGAGCCAATGACATATAGATAAGACTTCAAAGTTCTCTTCATGATAACAACTAGAAAGATAAAATACATTTATACGAACCATTAACAGTTTACACGCAAGCTAATTATAATTACAGCATTAATTTACTTAATTATTAAAAATGCGAAAATGCCATAAATATATTCAATATACATAGTTACATTGCCCATATTACCATAAAATTATAAAATGTCATTTTGTAATAATGTTATATTGCATTTTTTATTATTGTAAAAACGGTGATGTGTTTATGCCTGGCCTGTTCGCCTGGTTGCTCAAACCATGATGTATGAGTTCTATTTTTCACAATGTTTACAGGATTAACATTTTATGTTTGCATTAATTATATGAATTGTATTGTAATTCTGTTGTACTAAGATAAAAACCCACTTAAGTTTGCATTATTTAAAATTGTTTTAACATATTGATATAATTTATCAGAGCAATGTTGTAATTTTTTTATATTATGTGTATAATCCCTTAGAATATATTTCATATGTACATGTATATGACCAATAATAATCCAGGGGTTGTAAAGGCGATTTTTTAAGGTTTTTCTCTATTTATATATTTTTTAACTCATTCATATCCGAAGAGGTCATAATATGATCAAATTTAAATATACTCAATGTCTGAATGCATCCATAACCCCATTCAACCTTAAGGACAGATGATACAAACTTTTTTTTTCTTTGGGGAATACTTAATATCATGTAACAAGTTCAGAAAAGTTGATAATTCTTAGATTTTTTTCTCCAAAGAACTTGAAAATGAAATAGACCTGGAAAATAAAAGTAATATTTCAATGAAAAAAAAACAACAAATATAAACAAATCACACTCAGTAAAGGTTTACAGATGAAAACAAATATTAGAATATGTTATCTTGGCATTATAGCCGAAATATGGCTGAAATACTGCCGACTCGGCGTTAAACAATAATAATCAATCAATCTTGGCACTAAAGTGTAATATAAACAATGAAAAATATACCAAGCCAGGTGAATTTAATCAGGAAAAGCAAAATGACAAGAAATCAGAAATATCATGTAGGCTAATTTTTACCAATTTGCTTTTCCTGATAAAATTAACCTGACTTTTCTAAAGTTTATAATATACTTTTGGCACCAATTTAACATATTCTAAAATTTATTTTCATTTGTAAACTTTTAGTGAGTATGTTTTATCCATATTTGTAATTTTATTGAAATATTACTAATATTTTCAGAGTCTATTACATTTTCCAGTTCTTTGGAGAAAAAAATTCTATGAAATATCCACTTTTCTGAATTTGTGGCATGATATTAAGTCTCCTCCAATCAAAAAAAATTGTTTGTATCATCTGTCCTTAACTTATTATGAGTCAATGTTTTGTGGAATTTTATCAATCTTATTTTTTTTAACATGTTTTGGTAAAGGCGAAGAATTCTGTAGTAGGGTCAGAGTCCAGTTTCTTATATAAACGTTCGCCTGAGAGTTGTTTATGGGCCTCATCCATGTACGTGTATGTCTCTTTATCCAGTACTACAACTGTAGAACCTTTGTCTGCTTTCTTGATTACAATGTCATCCCGATTTTTTAATGATTGCAAAGCATTCCAATATTTTAAAACACTTTGTAAAGTTCATATTTTAAAACCTTTCAACATATAGCTTATTATTTGAAAAAAAACAAAAAACAAAAAAGAAATATATTGCACATACCAGTTATCAACAAAATCCACTTTTACCATAGAGAACAAGAAATAAAATTATAACAACGAAAAATGCTAATAGTCGCATGAAAATTCCTAAAATCTGCATTCAGAAAAAAAATAAATACACATGTAATAAAGCATTGAGGAAAACCTTATGTTGACGTACCCATTTAAAAAAAAATAATCAAAATGCATTATCGGACAATGTTAATCCTGAGGCTCTGGCAGCATGTTAAACCAGCATTTATTCTTCAAGTCAACATTATAAATTAGATTATTATGTGCAATGTTACAATTATAATCCTTCATACTGTATCTTTATTTGTTTTAGGTTGCAGTGTTTAAAATCAAAGTACTGAAAGTACTCATGGGAGTTGAACATTGTTATCTGAAAGATCTAACGGGAAGTATAGGAACAGTTTCATGCTTTCAGATTCAAGTCAGCTAGAACTGATTTGTTAGAGATACAACACGAAACATTAAAAATAATTTCTATTGCATTTGAATAGCCAAGATCATGGAACTGCTTTTAAATTAGCTGCAGAACTGTAGCTGTCCGAAAATAGATTTTGACAGACCGGAGAGCTACAGTGCCATCCATTGAAGAAAACTGTATATTTATTACGCACGAACATTTAAGTTTAGTTCTGCATTTATTCTTTCTAATTCTTACCTCAACAATTTGACCAAACCAAACAAACAACCCCACCACCAAAAAAAAATTTCCAAACTCGAAAATACTATTTTGTGGGTAGGTTTAACACTTCTTTCAGTACCATTTCTTACTCAAACTCATACACTACCCTTATATTCTCTTTTGGGTATGAATGCTTCTTTTAGAGCATAATAATTAATTTTCATAGAACTCCGTGCTTATCTATTTTATCAAATGTATCTATCTAAGTTTTGTTCTTCTCTAATTTTAAATTTCATTTCAAGTAATTTCTTTATAGAAGTAAGTATCTGAATACTTTACATTTTGTTTGTTTTGCGTTCGATAATTTTTCAATGAGACACTACCACTTGTCGATGGAACTAGCGACATGTGAGTCTACAAATTTCTACCTATATACGGCACTCAAAACCATTGAGTAGTGAGGGATCGTTTTGTGCAAGCACATATTGCGACATGGGGTTTTGGTTTATATGGTCTCATCAAATGAGTTTATCTCCAAATGCATCCCACAGGATTCGAACCTGCGACATAAAGATCAATTAACGCCTTACACTTCGAATCTCTAGAGCAAACTCTTTTCACAACTGCACCATGCGAGTGACACTTAAAGTTTGTGATTTTGATTTGATTCAAATGTAAATATTTACATTTCCAATAAATTTCCCCTATGATTCTTTACAAAATAAAATGCAGGATATTTTCTCATGAACTCAGTAGGTATGTATCACGAATAAGCATGAATATCTCCATTGTTACGTCATAATACCGCTCTTGACGTCAAAAAATCAAAAATATAATGCACACTGTTTTGTTTTAAAAATGCGATTGTACGGCGTAAATTTATGGCAAATCATCAGAAAAATATTGTAAATATAAGAAATGAATTTAATTTTTTGAAGATTCATGAGGTATATGAACTACAACGCTTCACGCCTGCATATTTATCATGAAGCGCTAACGCGCTTCATGAAATATGCCTGCGTGAAGCGTCGTAGTTCATAACCTCATGAATCTTCAAAAATCAAATTCATTTCTTAATTGAAAATCAGACCTAGTTAAACGAGCTATTACAAGAAAAAAAAAACTCAGTTGTAATCATGAGGTACGATCTTTCTCACAGATCGATCATTGGGATTATTATACCTTTGTGTCCGTGCATACGCATGTATTCATTAATTTTAACTGTTTTAATTATATAATAAAATCAAATGATACATTTTACATACACATTTTTCAAGTTCAGATTTGGTGTTGTACACGAGACCAACCAAATGCTGATAAACTCATGAAATAAAGGATGTACAATTAATGTCATTTGAAATTGTGAGATCGAATATCAACAAACTTTAATGCTATTATTTTTCCCTTCACAAACGTAAAAAAATGAGTTGCATGTATCTGGTCTGACAAAAATTTTCCAGTCTTACAGATCAGTTTACTTGTCAGAGCAAATAAATGTCTGAGAGTGATATTTTCCATAGCATTTTTTTTTAAAGTAACGTTGTTCTGTCTCTTTATTGCTGAAACAAATTGAAAGAAGTTCGGTTAAACCTTAGCGTTCCTTTGACCTTACATCTTTGTTTACATTTCTATATTTAGACAATCGCGTCATTGTCAAACCAGTTAGACCAGTTGTTGCTCCTTTGCTGACCTCGCACTTTTTGTAATGGAGCGTAGTGGAGTCAGCCGAGGATTGCCGAATGATAAATGACGGGACTTTTTTTCATACGAAAATCAAAATTTACGTGTCATTTCTCAAGAGAGATGACAAAAATATGATATTTAAATTAGGTTAAATAAAATCCTTTTTATTTGCTTTCAAATCATTTATGAAAATTAGATTAATTCAGAAAAATGAGATGGACTATTTTTATTGCGGAAGTTTCTTCGAGTTTATATAGACTGGTGCGAGTTTGTATTGAATATCACAGGGGAGTAAATTGGCCGGCACAGAAACACCACAACAGCCGCTATATAATTCATTGAAAAATTACTGCGCTAGAAATCGCGTAACAACCTAGGGAGTCTGAACATAGTTCAACTCCCAAACATGATTTTTTTTTTCGGGGGGGGGGGGACTTGTTCTAAAGATCACAACACACTGATACTTGAGACGCATTTTGCATAACATATCTATGCAATTGATCCACTTTTTCATGTAACCTTGTACATATGATCGATTTTTAGACAAAACTTGTCTATGTATTAAACTTACGTGTAGATAAAGTTTGTTTGACCGAATAAAGTTCTCCATATATCCATATGACCAAATTATTGTCGATTTTCATTTCAGGAGGGATAAAAGGGGATATGCTATAAAAGAAAATAAAATGGATTAGAAAAACAATAATGTAAACTTTTCTCTGAAACAACAAAGTACATTATTTCTTCTTTTTGTGCATTTAAATTTATATAGATCTCTTGACTAAGTATCATGAAATCTTACCCCTTTAATTTCTTTTGATTTTATTGAAAGAAATTAAAAAAGACACAATTTATGAAAACTTATTGAAAAAATACCACAATCCCTGTAACCCCAAATATCAAACGCAACAGATTTGAATAACAATACCTATGCTAAACCATATCGGTTTCCAGTAACCGTTCAACCAAGCCTCTTTCAAGTGAATGTGATATTTAAAGATACCTTAGAGCGCAGGCTTTATATTTGGAGACTTTACTGATTTTAGATGATATCCGTCGCAAACCACTGCCAAACTGTACGATCATCTCCCATTTTGGCCGTAGTTGAACGAGCAGAAAATTCTTTGTGGCTCATTAAAAAATTGACCAATGCGAGTAAAGCATAGTTGAATGATAAACTTTATCGTGACCTTTCAATGTCCAATCGCAGTATAGGAAATATTTTTTGTATACTGTTTACGTCAGTTGTTGATTTCGATTGCGATGGAAACAAAACTTGCCACTGACTGAATATGACGTCACAATAGAGAGGCGTAAATATTCAAGATTACGACACTTTTTGTGATCAAACAGCCACGAGTATGAAAGAGCTATATTGCGTACTCCTGGCGATGGCTTAAGACGATGAGATGATATTGGCAAAAGAGAAAAGCAAACACGGAAAAGTGTGTGACAAATGAGATAACTGCAGCTCTTCCATCGTCATATACGTATAAATATGATTAATTCTTCCTGTGCATGTACTATTCTCAAGAAAGTCAATGAAAGTCAATGAAAGTAAAATGTAGGGAAAAAATGAATATATTGGACACATTTTGTAAATGTAAGTCATATGCACTCAATTAACATTTCACATAACAATAAAATAGGAATCCCTTGTATACAACTTGATCTTATAATAATTGATGTATAACAAACACCTGGATTAGAAAAAGTAATGTGAATAGGAACATTTCTTAAGCAAATTAACTTGTAACATCTAAAATTAAATTATTTCAGAATATTTTAACATATTTGTTGACGGTATGGGATGTATAAAAAGAATATCAAATATCAAATCCTAAATTGTAAAAAAAAAGTTTTGAGGTGGGTCAGTCTACAAGCCAGGAAAGCGCAAGAAACATTTTTTTAAAGATGGACTGAAAAGGTTATTAGAGAAAAACTATTGTCAAAACTTTATACAAAAACTGAAAAATTACACATTTTTACCTTTTTAACGGTGACTTAGACATACCTAAACCACCACCTGACCACGTTTTCCACGGTTTGGAATATAATACACAGTCAAGTAAGTACTACATTCAATTGTCATCTCAACGAATTTGATTCAAATTTTAAAAGGAACGCTAAATATGGCAGTGTATCGCCAGATGTTGAAAGATAGTTGGGAGATTCTTAATTCCAGTTGTAGTTTTATGAAAGACTATCTGTTACAAGCTTGACAAATGGAATTATTCCATATGGTTTGTGTAATCTCTGTATATATATATATATATATATATATATATATATATATATATATATATATATATATATATATATATATATATATATATATATATATATATATATATATATATATATATATATATATATATATATATATATATATATATATATATATATATATATATATATATATATATATATATATATATAAATCCAAGTAAAATCACAGTGGTCGGTGATAGATATGAAAATTATTTTAAATAAATAAAAACACAGAGAAGGAGCAAAACATAAGTGCTTTCATTTCTTCTTCATGATGTTTTACAATACTGGATGTAATTAATGTATAATAGGCCCTATATGTATAAAATATTGTATTGGACTACTGTAAACCAACTTTTATTCGCGTGCGAGAAATTTTCGCGAGATTCGCGAGAGCCTCGTCATCGCGAATATTTCTCGCCGCGAATGGGTCCTCACCGTCTCTTTTTATCTATTAAAAACAGTTCTAAAAAGGCTTGGTCGCGAAAATTAATTGTCGCGAACTACTTTACTCCCGGTAAATCGCGAAATAAAGTCGTCGCGAATAAAAGTTGGTTTACAGTATATACAAATGTCACTATTTCAATAAATTTTCATAATCACTATATTACTTTGTTATATTTTCAATGAAACGGTTTATGTCATTGTTTTGTTTATCACTTTTTTGTGCTGCATGGTTTTAGCCAAGAAATCCCTTTTCACTTTCTTCAAATCATTCTTCTTAAAACATATGCGGTGAACCTGAACGAAGAGCAATGCTTAAAAAGAAGAGAACATGTAACATATGTTTGTCAAATAAGAGATACATTATAACATTTTCTTGTTGATGCAAGTTCATTTCTGTTACGTTGACGTATAAAATGTTGAAAATATATTTTCTGATTGAAATTATTTTGACTTTGTTATATGACCACCCATCTGTCATTTTCTTGTGTTATGTACTAAAAGCTATTCAAGATCACTGCATGATGATGATGATGAATGTACCCTATAATGATGCCATGGGATTGTTTCTTCATAGCTAAGATCTGAACCACTTCTTTCTATCCGCCTTACAAGATGAAAATCCGGCCAATCCCCAAAACATTTCTCCTGAGCAATTCTATCGATGTGCCCAGCATGAAACTTGTCGAGTTTGAATTTAACTTTTCTTGGAAATTTTCTGATTTCGTTCACTTTGTTGTAATGTATAGCCTGGAAAAAAGTTATTCCAGGATTTGCTCCCAAGTTATTATTTATCTGCGTTTTAATTGTCTCCAGTTTTTCAATTCTATTTTGCAGCTCATGTTTTGCATCCTCAATTATCTTGAGAACCGACTGTTCTTTTCTTCGTATTTCTTCTACTCTTTTTTCTTTAATCATCAGAATTTCATTAATAATTTTTTCTGTGTGATCTTCTATTTGCTTCTGTACCTCACTAGTTTTCTTTGATATCTCTGATTGTTTTTCCTTTTCTTCTAATAACAATGCTTTATATTTTGGCAGAAGCGATGTTTCTATTTCCTCCTTCTCTTTCTCAAACCCCTCTTTAATTCTATTGTACACTGTGGCCAAATTTTCCACGGTATGACCATTGTGAGTTTCCATCAGGCATTTGATACAGATTGGCCCTTGGCAGAGAGAGCAATAGCAATCTAACTTTTCTGTTGGGTGATCTGAGCAAAATAGAAGTTCCATCTTCTTATCTTTATCTCGAGTAAGGTGAATAATTTCGTGATTTTGGGTTATCTTCCTTTTCATGTGTTCTATCTTACATTTGCCACAAAGATGACCCGGACATGTTTTGCAGAGGTATTGTGCTGGACTCTCCTCGCAGTGGTCACACTCAACAAAATGCTGGGCAAATTTTGCAGCTGTAGCCATTGTTGTGTTTAGTCTGTAAACATACAAATTTGTTAAGCAAAACTTTTTTTTTTATTTTCTCTGTAACTTTGTAAACAGTATATAATTTTGATAAAGACAAAAAACTGTGCTAGATTCTTTCTTTATCTCAGTGTTTTCTGATTTTTTTTTTAGTTCGCAATTTGTTTAACAGGAATTAATTTTTTCTTCTGTATTGCAAATAATTTGCTTATAAGATGAATTTGCATTAAAATACGAATTAGTGAGGTATTTTTTGTGATTATCTGCAAAACTCAACTATTCTTAAAAAATTGAGATTGTTTACTATTCCATATCATATATAGTACGGCGTATTCGTGCCATATTGACAATGTAGAAGAAAAAAAATCGTTTGCACGATTTTTTAATCCTTTGTACGATTTTTTAATCCTTTGTATGATTTTTTAAATCGCATGTGCGATTTTTTAAATCGCATGTACGATTTTTAAAATCGTTTGAACGATTTTTTAGATCGCTTGTACGATTTTTAAAATCGTTTAAATGATTAAAAAATTCCTTTGTGCGATTTAGAAAATCGTTCATACGATTTAAAAAATCGTTTGTAAATTTTTGTCTTGTTATTACACGTAGAAAAAGTGTAGTAGAAAACCTTGCACAAGTAGGACAACCTATCCACGCATAGTTTTCATGATTGACAGAGAAAAATTTATCAAGTGATATTTCAAAATTGGTTTAACTTTTTTAGGAAATTGCACAGATCCTTTCGCAAACACTCCGAGTCTTTCTTATTGAACGAGCGTTGAAAAGAACAACAGCTAAGTTGGGACTGTTCAGATGTAAGAACAAATCCAACAAATGGGGTGTAGCTCTTTTCATTGAGGAAGTACTTGAGTCATGTGATCAATTGCATGGATTCTGGTGATTGTACTGGAAAACTATTATACAGGATTTACCGTTTCTCATGAATATATACGATGTCTTCTTTCTATACAAGATTAAGACGAAGATTGTACAGGTCCAAATCACGTAGGGCAAGTAGATGGATATGACAATATTCACACAGTTTAATTGACAAGAAACAATTGATTATTAATTAGTGTTTCTGTACCTGATATAGTCAGGAGTGAAGGGAGTACTCTATAGCTTTACAAGGTTTCTTATCCAGTACGCTTTTATTACGAATCACAAGAAAAACATCGTACAAACGATTTTCTAAATCGTACAAACGATTTTCTAAATCGTTTAAACGACTTTTTAAATCGTTCAATCGATTTTCTAAATAGTTCAATCGATCTTTTTAATGGTACAAACGATTTTCTAAATTGTACAAACGACTAAACAAATCTATCGTACAAATGATTTTAACAAATCGTACAAACGATTTTAAAATCGTACAAAATATTTCCTAAATCGTTTTTAAAAAATCGTTCAAACGGTTTGTAAATCGTACAAACGATTTTATAAATCGTTCAAACGATTTAAACAATCGTACAAACGATTTTAAAATGTTTTTCTACATTGTCTAAATGGCATGAATACGCCGTCGTACATATACATGCAATACTAGTATATATTATATACACGTATATATCTATATGTGTACATACACGTTCAGCGCATTTGTAATTATCCTTGTATGAATGTGATTAGACTTAATATTTACTCTGATATCAAGTTTCTTTCAGGGAAATTTTATTTATATGTTGATATAGGTATCTGTGCTTGAAACTCGACGAATGCCATTGTCAAACGATGCAAATTTAATATATCCTTTACTATAGGCCCCCTGTTACTAAAACAAATTAAGGATATCCGATCCTCAGCCAGAAAGGATAACTCCAAAAATTAATAATTAATTTGAAATGCATCAAAATGAAGCTTGAAAATGAAATTTTTTCACGCAACAATTTTCATTTTATTCATCTTTATACGATTCAAGGTTTTTGAAAGTCTTAGAACATGTAGAAAAGGTCTTATAAAAGTTGACATTTGTACCCTATAATAGGAAAAAAAAATTAATGCAGCTTTAGAGAAATAAGATTTTTTTGAATCCAGCCTTAGAAACCAATGCTTATTAGCATGATATGAAATAAGAAGTGATTTGTGGTGTCTTGCAATGATGGCAAAAGCCTTCTAAACTACGTATTATAGAATACATGACAGAAATAGAGGACAAAAAAAATACCAATTAAGTATAAAAATCATGACAATTTCTTTGAATGCCTGGATACCTATCTTTTTTAAACCTATAATATATTTGTTGATCAATTTGCAATTAGAAAATGCATAGTAGATATTCCAATTCGCTTTTTCTGCAAAAATATTGGAGATTTGACAATGTCCCTATATAATTAACTATATGATAACTTTACTTTTTAACTTTAAAGAAATACTGTGGATAAATTTACATAACTTTTTGGATTCAGAGATACTTTTGTGTGTATTTTTGATTATTAACAGTTAATTTTATAAACCTGAGGATCGGACTACCTTAAGTTACTGAATGTCGATATCATCTTTCAATTATTTTGTTGCCGCGAAGTTGTCGATACTTGATCGTCGATATCCGAATTATGACTGAAATCATCGAACATGATTGACTGTGAACATGAATATAGGAAGTATAGGAAGTCGCCATAGTATTTACTTCCTGTTATCATATTCATTTTTTTTATAAATGAATCTTTACAGGTGTATAAACTAAAATCGTATTACAATAAGCAACTATGTAAAAGAATACATATTTTTTTATGAATAACAAGTACAACGATACCTTGAAAATCAGTCCACTGATAATTCTGCTGGCTCATTTGCTCCTGTCTTCCTTATGGAAACGAAAGTTAATTTTTTTTCTTTTTATCGAAATCAAATACAATCAGAGAATGATTTGTTTTAAATGTTATACAAACAATCAAAGAAATCAACATTGATTTACTTGAACATTATGAGTCACAAGAATCCCTTCATGGTGATCAACTTCGTAAAGGTCAAACGAAAATATCAAATATTTCGCAATAATATACACACCCTTTCTAATGTTATTGTGATTTAAATTCAAGACACGTTGTTTATGTTTACCTATTCAAAGGTTATTGTGTAGAACCGGTTTTATAAATAAAACTGGAAGTAAACAGGAGACTGCTTTAGTCTGTTTCTTTTGAAAACATGACCTGTGAAAAATGTGTTTCCAGACCTTTCTGAAAGACTTTCATGATTTTCAACAGAAAACGATGGTTAAAGGGGGGATGTTATAAATTACAATATATCTTTATTATAGTTTGCGGCAAAAAAAAGCGATCGATCGATACGCTGGTAAAAAAAAAGTGTAATATCATCTACACTGACAAACCTTTGATTGCCTTATATGGCTATTGTTATTAAGGACAGATGATACAAACAAAAAATGGATGCCTGGATTGGTATACATTTTTGGCATAATTTAATTGCAAATGATGCAAAAAATAAATTTCTAGAATATAAGGAAGTTGTAAACCATCTGTGATGTTCAAAAGTCTGCTCTTCTGAAACCATCCTTATTAATCTGTACAAATTTTTTTCACTTCAAATTCCATTTTTGTGCAAATTGGAATTAAAAATCAAAAAGTACGCGGTGAAAGCTATTCATTTTACTCATTTAAACATGACCCAAGTTGTTTTTTTTTTTAATTCTTTGACAAAAGTTTATTTGTATCATCTGTCCTTAATGCGCACAGAGGATCTAATCACGAGCAAAAGACTATTTGTTGATTGAATACGTTTACGCCAAATACATGTTTACATTTTACTTCGAACACGTGGTTCAGGTCAATCTATGATAATGTCAATGGAGTGCAAAATAAAAAGACATGTTCTTATGAACATAATGCAAAGACTAGAAACTAGGAAAGATGTCATGGGCGTTCTTTATTTTGTTGTTAACTAGAAAAAAAAACATTTGATAAAATGTATACTCAGTAAGTGTCAAGTTCAGAACACCAGCACTTCAAGGGTAAGTAAAACAAACAGCTTCTAGTATGCATTTACATGGACAAATCATTTTTTACATATATATATATATATATATATATATATATATATATATATATATATATATATATATATATATATATATATATATATATATATATATATATATAT
>PRKT01002173.1:14292-32199 GCA_003671525.1 Saccostrea glomerata | reverse complement strand
TAATAAATCACATAAAGCCATTTTATCACAAGGTACTGGACAATACAGAGGAAAATCTGAAGAAATTAGCGATGAGCAGTAAAGACACGAAAAAGACCATCAGACAGATGCGAGAATTTTTAGATAAAGAAATTGAGAATGCAGTTGAAAATTTATGTCAGACTATAAGATAAAAAAGAAAAGGAAGAAACAGAACAGCTACTGAGTCAACAAGATACATACTAGAAAAGAATTCACCAAATAGATGATACTGTTGCAAGCGAAAGCGTCCTTCCACCTACTCGTCACGTGACCACGTGAAAATCAAGAGTTAATAAATCACATAAAGCCATTTTATCAAAAGGTACTGGGCAATACAGAGGAAAATCTGAAGAAATTAGCGATGAGCTGTAAAGACACGAAAAAGACCATCAGACAGATGCGGGAATTTTTAGATAAAGAAATTGAGAAGGCAGTTGAAAATTTATGTCAGATTATAAGATAAAAAAGAAAAGGAAGAAACAGAACAGCTACTGAGTCAACAAGATACATACTCAAAAAGAATTCACCAAATAGATGATACTGTTGCAAGCAATATGCAGTTGATGACTTCCAAAAATCCTGTGGATGTAGCATCTTTTACCTCGAGCACTGCTTACTTCCATGTGAACCCTAGCCTAGTGAAAGTACAGTTTCCTAAATTCACTCCAAATGAAAACTTAAAAATGATTCAAAAAACAATTTTGGTACTTTTAGGAAATTTTACTTTCTATGCCCTAGACTGTGAGCTGCCTGATCTAGTATTGGATAATGCTAAATGTGTGGAAATGCAACTCTTAGAGAAACCAAAAGTTCTGAAAAGTTTCAAAAATGAATTTCCTGTCGATAAAAATAATTACAAATTATACAATTTGTCTTGCATAACCTCGGAAGAAGCTCTAGTTAGTGGTAATAGTAAATCACTTTTCTTAAGAAAATGTTCTTCCGAAGCTTCTAAACAGTTCCAGACTGTCGAAATTACTTGCGAAGGTCTCCACTTTGTGGTATCATCCAAAGAAATTCTTTTTTATTCAGACAAAACGGATAGGTCTATTAAAAGGATTGCCTCCAAAAAAATTTCTACTTTTCTGAAATTTAAAAAAGTGGAACCTAAAGGATTGACCCTGACCTCCACTGGTCATTTGCTTGTCTGTCTTTACCGACGAAACGGGTCCAAGGTCGCGAGGTACAATAAAACAGGGCAGATTGTACAAGAAATCCAATACTATTAGTTACACAGTCAGTTAGTGACCTAATACGGATTCATACAGGGTGTGAAATGGAAATCCGTATTAGGTCACTAACTGACTGTGTTACGAATTTATCCCGCTGAAGACCTTTTTCAATATAAAAAAAATATTTGTGCATATTATGAAAATATAAAGTCCTAATACTATAAAATCAACATAAAATATCGTTACGGTAACAAGAAATTTAACTAAACTACCTACGTAAACCGTTTCTTAGCCGCCATTTTTATTTACAATAACAACGCTTCGAACGGAATCGCGTGACCGATTTTCATATTACGCCTTGACGGCGACTAGCCTGGTTCCCTTACCCTGTTTTGCTTCGTATTCTCCGCGTCCTTGGCAAGGATGAGACAGGGGACCAGGCTAGACGGCAACGTAATACGGAAAATTTAAGGGTGTCATGTGATCAGCCTTTATTCAATCAGCAATCTACAATTTTTTACTGAAGCGGGATATAATAGCAACCAAAGGCTACTTTATGAACATCCCAAGTTTATATGTTGCAACAGGAATGGCGATATTTGCACAGTATACTATGCAAAACGAACCGTTATTGTCGTTGATCAATTTGGTATCATGAAATTTACCTATACAGGTCGCAGTGTTCTCGAAAAAGACCAAACATTTAGCCCATGTGGTATAGGTTCCGATCACCTATGCAACATTTTAATAACCGATCTTGAAAACAACAAGATTCATCTTCTTGGCAAATATGGGAAGTTCATTCGTTTTTTGGAACCAGGTACAGGGATAAGGAGTCCAAGAGCCATTGATCTTGACAGTGATGGAAAATTGTGGTGTGGTGAGGGGCAAACAGGAAGTGTTCAAATTATTCAATACCTAAAATAGGAATAACGATGTGTATCACAAATTTGTGAAATCCTCCACACTTATTGAAAATGTAGACAATTGCAGACAAAGATATTTCAATTAATATGATTTAAAAAACATTACTAATTAAATGATTCAAGGGTCAGTTTTCTTGTTCTATTTCCCTGATGTGATGTATAAAAATATCACATTTTAAATCATTACGCATCATATACCACCAACGCAAGGGTCCCATATATGCAATGAAGGATGTGGAGATAACGAACAGTACTCAATATCAAAGTCCATAAAACAATACAAAATAGGAGCAGAGCAAACACGGACCCCCAAAACATCAGAGGTGGGATCAGGTGCCATGGAGGCGTGAGCATCCCCTGCCAACCGGTCACACCTGCGGGGTGCTCCTTGTCATGATTGGGAAATAACGAAAAAATCCGTCGTCCATTCAGTGTATTATTAATGGACTAACAATTAGTACGAAAAATCGTCAGTGAGCATTTGACTCATTGATATACTGTATTTGCTGACAAGGTCAATGTATCGACCATAGAACTTACGAAATGATGACTTGAAACGAGACTGCTGATATTCTTGTTTCATGAACTTGTTTGTCAATAATTTACTTTGTTTAAAAATTGTTCATTCCTAGAGCATGCTCTTGCATATCGTATAAACTGAGATATACAAACTCCGTATGCAGGTGACGAAGGTATACTTACTTGCATAAGTAAGGGACATTGATGATAGAAAAATTAAAGTCATCATGTTTATCATAGAGCTTGGTTGTTAGATTTCGCTTAACGTCTTTTTCAAGTAAAATATCCAAGCATGAAACAGATGTGTCAGACTCTGTGGTATCTTTTATCTCAAGCTCACCAGGATATATCGTATCAACATAGGAATGAAAATTATCATTATTAATTGACAATACGTCGTCGATATACCTAAATGTCAAGAGGGCAAGAAGACTGATATGCAAAAAATATGGATTTTACATGTAATATATACGAGTACATATAGATTTATTTTTTTTAATACATGTAAAAAATACATTAAAAAATTTATGATGCAAATCCACTTGAAGACATTTAAGAATGTTTCGTGCTTTTTAACCTTTTTCTTTAATTTTATTCTAGCAACTTGAAAACCAAATTTAAATCATGTTAAATTTATGTCAACAAATTTTAGTACATAAATTGTAAAACGTCTATATCTTATCATTATCAATGAAATTAATTTTAAAACGTTGCTTCCTGTTTGATATGGATTTTTGCACGCCGGTCTGAAATGAGATATCGGTTTTCTGATTGGTCCTGATAGTCAGAGATTGGGACAATGCGAAGTCACTCTTATCACACTGTACTTAATTAGTGAACTTCCTACTAAGTATCAGATAAATACGAACATATACATATGTATATATGTGAAGTTTGGCCTTAATTTACTGATCTTTTTTTGTATGGTCGACTTATTTAATGAATGTGTTAAGAATTTGAGAACAGTTCACATAAATTCATTGTCAAACATTATGAAACATTATGAAAACAATGGTTTTACTTTGGTGTTTTATTATTTTTTATTTAAATTTCTTTTCACCGAACTAAATTGTTCTTAATTTCGTCATTTTATTTTTTGAGAGGGGTGTTTGTTGTGTCTATATATCTAATCATGTAAATGAAAAAAACGTAATTAGTACCTGTAATTCATATTTGTACATTAAAAGATGCACTTTGAACTAATATTGGTTAGATGAAAAAGGGCAACTTATGTCTAATTATTGAAAGTGAGATTTTTAATATCAGCTTATTACTATATGTAGTATAATGTACTATAAACTTTTCTACAAAAAACCTTGTCTTATCTCAAAAGTGCATCGGCTCTATAAGCCATACTTCGAATGTATTGATATAATGTATTCAGTAAATCCTTCAAAAAAGCATTGAATGAAAAGTTTGAAATACTAGTAACTCTTTGACGTCCAATCGCGAAAGCAAAAATTCGGGAGGGGACTTTTGATCATGAGATATTATAACCCTGCTAAAATTAATATTTATCAAAATTGATATCATATCGCCGTTCATTGTTTACTCAAGCTAATATGTATTCAATATAGACCTTACTTTATCAGTGAAATGGATGTTATATATAAGGTTCTGATTAGCTTAGTCAGTCAGCTTCCCTTAATCTGCCAATAAAGGTAATATTTTTATCAGTCCTCAGATATCCGACCCATATTAGAACTTAATTTTCTTACCTTTAATATCAATCATTTTATAAGGTGCTCTGATAATGTTTCATACTATTTCCTAGTAGAAAAGGGTTTACCAAGAGAAATTTTCAAAAATTTATTTCCGTAGCAGTAATTAAATTTTCTATGGAAGTAAGAAATTGTTTTTCAAAATAAAAAAATGAATTCTAAGAATATCCATAAATGCTGTGCTGGAAATATATATTTAAATATTAGGAATAGAAAAAATGATAGAGTTTTTAAGAATTATTTTTTATAAAATAAAATTTAAAGAGAAATAACTCTTAAAGTATAGCAAATAAAATAGGTTTTGTTCCATTCTAACGTAAAAATTATGGCGTAATATAAAATAATATGTATTCAGCCGATAGACATCTTTTGTGCATTAAATTCCATTGAATCTGGGGCCAATCTGGGTTGGATACCTTGAAATGGGTTGTCGAATAGAGTAATCTCTAAGAGTAATATATTTATAAAAGTTATGGTAAAACACGTGTGTTTGTTATGTATGCAGATTTAGTCCATCTGCAATGAGTAAATACGCATCACTTTGAGAATTCAGAGACATTTTAATGATAATTTTCAATTAATCAAGTTCTAGTTTGAAAAACGTAATTATTGGATTACAATGAAGTCTTATATGGGGTGGGGTCATATAAGTTTTAATAATTTCATGCCAATGCTTTCTTTATCGTCGAAGTCTGTTGCACTCGCGCGTGCGAGCTCATCCTATATAAAGTGTTTTTGAGTTTTATTTATAAATATTTTATGTTCGTTTGAACTGGTGAATTAGAACATAAATATATTTATAAAAGTTTTGGTAAAACACGTGTGTTTGTTATGTTTGCAGATTTAGTCCATCGGTAAAGGAGATCGATTGGTTGTTCATTGTTTACGAGTGAATAGGTTGAATCCGTGCTACGCATGATTCAGTCACGTATAAAGTAGATTTTCGGGTGTTTTAAGTCATTCGAAGTTCGGTGCGACATTGCAACAGACTAATCCCACCCTTCCAGTAACGATATTTCGTAGATGTTGTTCGTATTAATGTTGAATTATCGCTTTATTTGAATCTTTTTCTTTTGTAGAATGATATGGATTTCAGAAGTTAAAACTAAAGACTGTGTTTTGTATGCTGTATACACTTCATTAAAGTCTGTTGCACTCTCGCATGCGAGCTCATCCTATATAAAGTTTTTTTTGTTTTATTTATAAATATTTTATGTTCGTTTGAACTGGTGAATTAGAACACAAGAAATATATCTTTGTACTATTTTTCTTGTTTAAGGAAAATACTGTCTGCAAGATAACATGGCGTCATCAGGTGTCTTCACTCAGGCTCAGGTGAACATCTGCTACGATTGTAAAGAAATGTCTGTGTGTACATGCTCGATATGTGACACTAAAATGTGTAGAAAACATAAGGATATCCATATGGATACGGTTCATAAGTTATCAGAGAACGATAATAAAAAATGTTCTCGTCATGTGAAAAACCCATTAAAATGTTTCTGTAGAAGTTGTCGTCTGCCACTTTGTGATAAATATGTTGTAGACGTAGGACATGGAGAAGTGGTGGATTTCAGATCAAGCATTGGGAGCTTTCATTCGAATCCTTGCCAGGTAAAACTGCATTTACCATCCTTCCCATCAAATATGAATGATCCAGAAATTCAAGAAAAAGTATTGGCACTATTTGGAGAAATAAACTATACTTGTGATGAAAGTAATACACCTGATTTAGAATTGGACAACGCTCAAAGGATTGAAATGCAACTACTGGACCAGCCAGGTGTTCTAAAAGTCCTTAAAACTAGATTTTTCCCCGATTCCTTCGATCATAAATTATACAGTTTGTCTTGTATAAACTCAGAAACAGTTCTAGTCGATGGTAATGACTATGCGCTTTTGGAAAAAACATTGTACTACAAAGATTCAAGACATGTTCAACCTATAGAAATCACTTATAGAGGGTACCACTTTACTTTATCTTCTGATGGTGCAATATTTTACTCAGATAAGGAAGGCAACTCTGTGAAGAGGATAGAGAACCGTTTATCTAATACCATTTCCACGTTCCTAGAATTTGATTCATGGACCCCAAGAGGGTTAACCATGACCCCTTACAACCACCTACTCGTTTGCCTGTATAGAAGCAAGCAGTCCAACGTAGTGCAGTATGCTCAAGCTGGAAATATAGTACAGGAAATCCAGTATAGCAATGGACAACTTTTATATGAATATCCCATGTTTATCTGTTGCAACAAAAACGGTGACATTTGCACAGCAGACTATGAAAAACGAGAAGTTATTGTTGTGAATCAATTTGGTGCCTTTCTGTTTTCTTATAATGGCAGAACGCCAGCAACATCCGTTAATACCTTTACTCCGTGTAATATGGCTACAGATCACCTGTGCAACATTGCAATCACCGATTTCGAAAATCACAAGAACCATCTTTTGGACAGATACGGAAAATTTCTTCGACATCTAAACCCAGATGCGGGAGTCACTTATCCTAAAGTCATTGCTATTGACAGTGACGGTAAAATGTGGATTGGGGAAGGGAAAAGCGGGAACATTAAAGTTTTGCAGTATTTGAAATAACGTATACTGAATATAATAAACTGAATGACTATATGTTACATTTTTTTATCATTAATTAACAAAGAAAATGGAAGTGGAAAAGTTGAATAAATTTAAGTCTAAAGGGAAAGAGGAAAACACGACTTTTTGTTTCATTAATAAAAAAATTAATAATGAAATAAATGTTTCTTTAATATTTCATAATTTTGTTATGTTATTGTACAGTTTAAAAAAAAATTTCACACTCATTTTGGTAAATTAAGATGAAATACATTTCAAAATGTTTACGATCAAAGTTTTACGTAAGATTTTCGTATGACCTACTTTTACTTCAGACTTATTGATTTCCCATTTCAAATTTCTTGCTTATGCCAAGCTATATTTTTATTTCACCTAATAATTTAAGGATTATAAAGCATATTGAGACTGGTGCTAAGAACGAAATCTATTGTTAGTAAAATCTTAAGTTCAATCTGCTACAAATGCTGAAATGTTTTCGTGAAAATCACTGAAGAATTGTCGTAAGAGGTTAAGATTTTTTCTGAAAAGGTCTGCTTTCGTAACCTCTTCATATCATAAGGCAGAAGTGAATGAAAGCTTTCGTTATAATTACATGCATATATGCTTTAAACATTTTTATAAAATGATATTTTACCAACATGTAACATTCTTTATGACAATCTGGATTTATTAAAAAAAAACAAAATGCATATTATCTGATCTTTTTTTAAGGTCTAAAAAGGATTGAATTTATTTCTTTTCCAGTGTCAAATTCAATCGTAAACATGATTTAATTATACACTCATTTGAAAGAGGAAGTGACAACATTGATAGGTTTATCAAAATATCGACAATTACGAGATAATACATACATTGGATAATTCTCACTGTATTTTGTAAAACTTCCTCATATATTGAGATAAGTGTATTTATATATATAAAGTAATTATTTGATCTAAATGCGTACAAAATTGCGTAGTTTTATTAAAGATCGTTTTGTGTGAATTCATTGGTCCCGAAGGGATTTTCCGGGTTTTATATTTATAAGCGCCCTCTAGTTACGTCTATTAGCCTTATCCTTATTAAAATAACTCTGGGCTCCGAAAATGTGGTTTACAAATTTTATGGTATTTATTCAGCAGCCAAATCACTAATTCGATAATGCAACGTCGTTGTTTGTCGAAAAATAAATATGATTTATATAAAAAATATAAATTATTTAATACCTGTAAAAATCGCTTCTTTTGGAGATTGGTGAGATTAATATGGATTTTTTTTTTTCAAAAATGAAAAAGAATTGTGAGTCTGCAGTTTACCATTCCAACATGCATTGGTTTACAATTGATGCTAATTTATTTTCAAGCAGTCATCTGGACACATGTATCTATGCATTTAATATAATAATTTAACACTTGCATCTAATTAACACAAAATGCATTTTTAATGTCTGAATTCTTTTCTCTAGTATGGAAATATGGAAGGAGTTTTTTATTTTCGCAAGTTTTACTAAAGAAAAGGAAGTTGCAAATGAGAAATTGCTATCAACCTGTTTATAACTTACATAGCTCTTTCCCCGCATATTTCTATATTGTTGAACCTTTACAATATGGTCGTAGATATTTGTTCTAATTTAAATCTTGTCACGTGACAACAGCTAAATGGATATAATTGACATCGCTTTAACCGAACTTACCAGAGACCTAATGAATATATATGCGTATGGAAATTCCATTTATCAAAAGAAATGTACTTAATTCACTTTCTCCAAATTTTTCCCATGGACGCCCTTAACCCGGCAGCGATGTTCTCAAACATTTAACCATAAAAGGGAGAAATACAAAAGTTATCAAAACAACTGCTGAAGTATCTTCAGTCATTTCATTTTTCGTTATAACATTGGAGACAAGTTCCATTTAAACAAAAGAACACATTTTGCAGTAATACATTAGAAAATTATGTCCACTCATAAAAATTTCAAAAACAGGAACAAAACCTACCTTCCGATGGGAATTATTCAAACAGAATGACTTCATCTATCTGTACTTTTCTTGCTAGAAACTTCAGAAAACTCTCAGAAGTTTATAAGAAGACTGGAAAAGCCCCATCAACCCCTTTGCTCATGCATATAACGATACAACAGGATTCTCACCATATTATTTAATGTTTGAAAGAAAGTTTATTTACTAGAAAGTGTCATTTTTCGATGTTCTATGCATCTTGATGAGGACAAATGCACTAAAAAGTATATAGAAAACTGAAGCAACGTTTGCTAGAGGTACATGTGTACACTCCTAAGAAGCAGTCAAGTATTCCTCTCAAAGACTGAGGTAATTATGATTTGAAAGAAAGAAGCAACTCCACAAAACGAAAACCTGGTGCTTTTGGAGATTGTTTCAGAAGAAGGTAAGCACAAAATGACTACTAAGAGGAAAGAATTAGATACCTGTGTAGTCACTGTATTGTCCAGATTGATCTTATTCCAGTGTACATGTACTTAGTAATTTATACTAGAAGACGGTGAGGCAAGATGTAAAGTTCTTCATAGAAACGATAATTCTCTATAAGGCCATTTTCCGGCCTACGATGAAGTCATTTAAAATGAGATTGTATGCAAAATTTATTATTCTATCTTATGATTCTACTGTTCATTTTAAATACGTTTTATTTGTAATTGTGAATGCATAAGGACAGATGATACAAACATTTTTTATGCCCCCGTAAATGAAGTTTCGGGGGTATATAGTATTTGTCGTGTCCGTCTGTCTGTCTGTCTCGCTGTCTCTCTGTTTGTCTGTTTCTGCGCAAAAGGTCATCTGGACACATGTATCTATGCATTTAATATAATAATTTAACACTTGCATCTAATTAACACAAAATGCATTTTTAATGTCTGAATTCTTTTCTCTAGTATGGAAATATGGAAGGAGTTTTTTATTTTCGCAAGTTTTACTAAAGAAAAAGAAGTTGCAAATGAGAAATTGCTATCAACCTGTTTATAACTAACATAGCTCTTTCCCCGCATATTTCTATATTGTTGAACCTTTATGCCTAGGTCACATTTAAGCCGATGGTCGGGCGACTAAATTTTGCTGGTCTTGTCGGCTGAAAGAACAGGATCGGCCGAAACAGTATCGGGCGACACGGAGCAGTCACATTATTTCCTAGGGACACCGATGAATTGAATAAATAACACAAAACATCTTTTTTCTTTAGAAATCAGCAATATTTTTTTCATAGATCTATATTCAGATAGGTGACGTGAGTAATATTTGCAAGGCAAAGTGGCAGAATCTTATAAAATTGTAACTCAATGTTGAAAATGTGTGTAAAATTTGTATGGAATTGCATAAAAACGACAAATGATGCATATCTTAGCAGCAAAGAATATACTTAAGATTTCTTTATATCTTACGGATTAATTATTTATGTTATCTCCGTTCAAAAAATTTATATCAATCCATGCATCAAAATTTTGTTTGTGAATGTATCCTTGTTAGGTTAAATATTCGCAAGTCGGCCAATCGTCGCCCGATCATCAAGCTCTGAGCTACAGTTTGATTTTAATCGTCGGCCGAAATTTTCAACACCCTTATTGTCCAACGACGGACGACCGACTTAATAAACTGACAGCCGATGGTCGGACGATGATCGAAGGGTGGTCGACGGATAACTGCACTTGAAGAAATCGGCCACCGACGCATGAAAAATTATAACTTGGACCGATGGACACAAAATTGGACGGCCGACAAAAAAATTGGTCAAAATCGGCCAAGACAACGGCCGATGAACTGACGACTGTCACCCGAAAAATCCCATTTTTGCTTCAAAACCCGTCGGCCGTTGGTCGTTTTTGGAAATGTGACTGGGGTTTTACAATATGGTCGTAGATATTTGTTCTAATTTAGATCTTGTCACGTGACAACAGCTAAATGGATATAATTGACGTCGCTTTAACCGAACTTACCAGAGACCTAATAAATATATATGCGTATGGAAATTCCATTTATCAAAAGAAATGTACTTAATTCACTTTCTCCAAATTTTTACCATGGACGCCCTTAACCCGGCAGCGATGTTCTCAAACATTTAACCATAAAACCCCAGTCACATTTCCAAAAACGACCAACGGCCGACGGGTTTCGAAGCAAAAATGGGATTCTTCGGGTGATAGTCGTCAGTTCATCGGCCGTTGTCTTGGCCGATTTTGACCTCTTCTTTTGTCGGCCGACCAATTTTGTGTCCATCGGTCCAAGTTATAATTTTTTATGCGTCGGTGCCGTTTCCTTCAATAAAAAATATCCGTCGACCAACCTTCGATCATCGTCCGACCATCGGCGGTCATTTTATTAAATCGGTCGTCCGTCGTTGGACAATAAGGGTATTTAAAATTTTGACCGACGCTTAAAATCAAACTGTAGCTCAGAGCTCGATGATCGGACGACGATTGGCCGACTTGTGAATATTCAACCTAGTAAGGATACATAACACAAACAAAATTTTGATGCATGGATTGATATAAACTTTTGGAACGGAAATTACATGAAGAATTAATCCGTAAGATATAAAGAAATCTTAAGTATTCTTTGCTGCTTAGATATGCACCATTTGTCGCTTTAATGCAATTCCATACAAAATTTTGCACACATTTTCAACATTTAGTTACAAATTTACAAGATTCTGCCACTTTGCCTTGCAAACATTACTCATGTAACCTATCTGAATATAGATCTTTGCAAAAATATTGCTAAATTCTAAAGAAAAACGATTTTCGTGTTATTTATCCAAGTCATCGGTGTCCCTAGGAATTAATGTGACTGCTCAGTGTCGCCCGATACTGTATCGGCCGATCATGTTCTTTCAGCCGACAAGACCAGAAAAATTTAGTCGCCCGACCATCGGCTTAAATGTGACCTAGGCATAAAAGGGAGAAATACAAAAGTTATCAATACAACTGCTGAAGTATCTTCAGTCATTTCATTTTTCGTTATAACATTGGAGACAAGTTCCATTTAAACCAAAGAACACATTTTGCAGTAATACATTAGAAAATTATGTTCACTCATAAAAATTTCAAAAACAGGAACAAAACCTACCTTCCGATGGGAATTATTCAAACAGAATGATTTCATCTATCTGTACTTTTCTTGCTAGAAACTTCAGAAAACTCTCAGAAGTTTATAAGAAGACTGGAAAAGCCCCATCAACCCCTTTGCTCATGCATATAACGATACAACAGGATTCTCACCATATTATTTAATGTTTGAAAAAAAGTTTATTTACTAGAAAGTGTCATTTTTCGATGTTCTATGCATCTTGATGAGGACAAATGCACTAAAAAGTATATAGAAAACTGAAGCAACGTTTGCTAGAGGTACATGTGTACACTCCTAAGAAGCAGTCAAGTATTCCTCTCAAAGACTGGGGTAATTATGATTTGAAAGAAAGAAGCAACTCCACAAAACGAAAACCTGGTGCTTTTGGAGATTGTTTCATAAGAAGGTAAGCACAAAATGACTACTAAGAGGAAAGACTTAGATACCTGTGTAGTCACTGTATTGTCCAGATTGATCTTATTCAAGTGTACATGTACATAGTAATTTATACTAGAAGACGGTGAGGCAAGATGTAAAGTTCTTCATAGAAACGATAATTCTTTATAAGGCTATTTTCCGGCCTACGATGAAGTCATTTAAAATGAGATTGTATGCAAAATCTATTATTCTATCTTATGATTCTTCTGTTCATTTTAAATACGTTTTATTTGTAATTGTGTATGCTTAAGGACAGATGATACAAACATTTTTTATGCCCCCGTAAATGAAGTTTCGGGGGTATATAGTTTTTGTCGTGTCCGTCTGTCTGTCTGTCTCGCTGTCTTTGTTTGTCTGTTTCTGCGCAAAAACTTTAACCTTGCCCATAACTTTTGATTTAGTGGAGCTATGACTTAAATATTTCATATGTGTATTCCTTGTGACAAGACCTTTCTTTGGGTACCACCAAATTTGACCTTTTGACCTCGACCTTAAAGTTTGACCCACTTTTACATGAAAATTTCAAAATTTTAATTTGGCCATATCTTTTGAACAGTAGAAACCAGGACAATTATACTTCACATATGTAATGTTTGTTAAAAGATCTTTCACTGGATACCAACAACCTTGACCCTTTGACCTTGACCTTGTAGATTTCCGTACTTGTGAAAAAACTTTAACCTTGGCCATAACTTTGGAACGGTAAGGGATAGGGATTTCATACTTCATATATGTAATTCTTGTGAGAAGATCCTTCATTGGATACCAAGAACTTTGCCCTTTGACCTTTGAGATTGACCTATTTAAAAAAGAAAACCTTGACCATAACTTTTAAAGAGATAGGGCTAGTGCTTTCATACTTTACATATTTAATCCCTATGACAGGACCTTTCATTTTATAATAATAAATTTGACCCTTTGACTTTGACTTTGGAGTTTGACCTACTTTTTAAGAAAATGAACGTTGACCATAACTTCTGAACGGTTAGGGCTAGGGCTTTCATGCTCTACATAAGTATTTTATGTGGCAAGACCTTTCATTTGATACTTATTACATTGACCTTTTGATCTTGACCTTGGAGATTTTTGTATTTATTAAAAAAACTTTAACATTAGCTTACTTTCAAATTTCACAATTGTTTTCCAGTGAGAATACGATATGTACCCTACTTTTGGTACCAATTAATTAAATTTTCATTTAAGAAAAGCTTAATCTTTGCTATGTTGCGAGGGCATCAGTGTTTTACAAACACGTCTTGTTTTTCTTTCGAGGAGACTTATAATCATGACATTGTTACACTTTTGTTATAATCATGTCCTTAGACTTGGAAAATACAATGTATTAGTAAATACTTAAAAATAAATTTAAAGTTACAAATATGGACAAATCACTCTCAGTGCATGTTCACAGATAAGAACAAATGTCAAAATATACTATATTCGTACTAAAAGAGACATATAAACATTAAAACAATATATCAAGCCAGGTGAATTTTATGAGTAGAGCAAAACGGTAAAAATAAGCCAATGTGATTTTTTTAATTTTTCACCATTTTGCGTTTCCTCATAACATAAACATGGCTACGTATATTTTTGTTAAGTTAATAAGTGTATGCTGCAAGGTTTCAAACCTCATTTGATGTCAAGATTTTGTAAATTCCATATTAAATTATATATAAACGTCAATATTCATTTTTTTTCACCTTATATTGATTTTTTTTTAAAAATGAAGATGAAATAATTGACAATCCAAAATCAAAACATAAATATGAAATGTCCATATTCATGCAAATAAATTATTTCATCGCTGGTTTGGTGGGTGGATGTTTGTATCTTTCCAAGTTGAATGCGTTTATCTAATCTATATGTATTAAATCAAATGTCATTTTGTGATTAGATATATGTCAGATCTGTCTCAATCGAGACGCCACACTTAGGAAAAGAGGTACGTCGCAAACTGGCCGTATCGCCCATTTATTTTAATATATTACTACATGTATTCTCAGCATTTTTTTCTGTTTGGAAAATGGACAAGAATGTTTTAAAAAATCATGGGGAAATGAACTTGATTTCAAATGTTGCGATGCTGACAATGTAAACAATGTAAAAAATAAAAACATTGAACGTTAATGAAACTTTTAAAGTACAGAACAAGTTTAAGTGGCTTAAATGACTTGTGTGGCATTGGATTTAAAGTTTTAATTTTATTATTTATTAGCAAGCGAAATTCAGGCACACAATGCTGATACATGAACAAATATTTATCTCAGTCGATACTTAGTCAGTAAATTATTGACAAACAAGTTGATGAAGCAAGAAGATCAACCGTCTCGTTTAAAATCATCATTTCGTAAGCTCCATGGTCGATAAAATGACATTGCCAGCAAATTTAATTTATTATTGAGTCAAATGCTGACTGACGTTTTTCATACTAATTATTAGTCCATTTTTTATACCCGGAATTGACTGCGGATTTTTCCGTTGTTTCCCGATAATGACAAGCAGCAGATGATGGTGACTGGTTGAGGGGAGATGCACTCTTGATCTTGAATTCCTTTCATTATCTCTATATGTTTCATCATAGCATCAAAAAGCTAAATACATCTGATATTTTTGCAGTTGAATTGTTGAGATACTCTATCCGGTACATGTTATAAACAAGATAATATCTTTTACAAAGTAATTGAGAGTAAAAATTAAATAGTTTTTTAGCAAGTAGACGTCCAGGAAATAAACCCCCTTTTAATCGTGTTATTTTGTTTGTCATGTGAAAAGAAACAATCGTGTCACCTGATACATTATTCCAAATAGAGATATTACTTTCCTAGTAGGAAAAGAAATATTTTAAGTTTGACATCTTTATAACTTTTTACAATTTCAATTATGTAAGTTACATTATTGTAATAACTTTATTTGGCGAACAAAGAAAACATAATTGAGTCATTATCAAAAATCGCCAAAATTTTGGTCACAAGCCGATAAAAAAGTATATGAAGTAAAAATTATATAAATTTTCATATCACTATTTAGAATACATTATTCTGTAGTTGGCAGAATATTAATTTTATAGCTATGTGATATATTTAAAGAAAAAATGCATTGATAATAGCTCAAATTAGCACATTTTGTGATGTCACACACTCCTTTCCATTGAATTAACAAGTGTTTTATGGCATATGTTGTTCATTTTCTTTTCATTTTTTTCCTTGTATGCCTTAAACTATTCATAATAAATGCCATAAAACACTAAAATTGTCTTTAATAAGCTCATCTTGTAAATATGAAGACTAAAAGGTGTGTCCAACGATTTTTTGTCTCTCCTGTTACACCAATGAAAATCAAGAAAATAGAAATATTTAGAATTAACTTTTCTGGGTTTCATACTAACCATTAGCCTTGGTTACATTTCCATGTTACTAGGTTGTTAATGTAATTTTTTTAAATTTGATAAGTTTGAATAAAATGTCCATAATATAACTACGATTTACACAGTAGAAAAAAATGACGTCCATACTGTTACATTGAAATAAAGCTTAAACAATGGAGTGAAACAATTTTAACTTCTTTTACAAAATAACATAAACATTTTGCTTCAAACCTACTGCATCATCAGCTTGTATGGTAAGCAATAAGGAAAAAAATGACCAAATATAGAGCAATTGTCTACCCTGTTATATGTCCATCCTGTTACGTGTTAATTTGTAACAGTAAAGACAATTTTTGTAACAGGAAAGACTAACATTAAATAAAATGTGGATTTTAGACCTATCTCATCATTAACCAAGAAATTTATTGCATGATTTTTATTAAAATTGAAGTAAGTAACACAAATACACCTTGAGTAAGGATTCATTGTTTCTAATTGTTAATTGAAACATNNTGCCAAACCCTACACAAGTGATCATGATTTGAACAAATTAGAATGTACACTAAGTATAAATGCCTTTATTTATATTTGACTGATCGATTGATTGATTGATTATATTACTGTTTAACGTCCTTATCAAGGGTTTGCTGTTCCTGAAAAGAGATTTGTTGATATGTGTCTCAACTTACGCCAGTAATATTTTGATCATTCATAATGCCATACCCTACCATAGGGGTTAATGATTTGAACAAACTTTAATCTACACTATGTCATAAAGCTTTATATTTAAATTTTTATCTTTTCTGGTCCTTTTTAAATGACCTGGCAAAAAATTTCATTCTTTCTTAATTATCTATTGGAAGAGGGTGTGACCCTTCATTTGAACAATTTAAATTTCCTTTTCATAAGATATTCTGTGCTAAATATAGTTAAAATGACCAAGATAAAAAAAAATGTGAGAAGTTTAAGAAAACAGTAACAATTAAGTTAACACCAACAAACAAAACACAAATCTCAATCAGAAAAGCTCATCTGAGCTCAAATACGGTAAGCTATACTAAACATCATAAGTGTTTCTTTTTTTTTCTTTTTGTTTGTTTGTTTGTTTTTGTTTTGTTTTGTTGAAAATTGCCATGTGATTTAATTTCCCAATCAGTGATAAAATGAAATTAAATTCCCAATTTTGATGACCTAGCTAGGACCCATTTCCAAATTGCAGTGGAAAATTTTCAAGTTAATCAAACAACTTGCCAGAAACATACACTCTTTTGAACAACCAGGTAATATTTTATGTTTCTATATTTAGAAAAACAGTGAAAAAAGAAAGTTTTCTTCTAAAGAAAGGTAAAAGAAAATTATACAGGCAAAAGGAGGATGTCTCTCTAAATCCATGTTTTTCTTTTAAATGGAGGTTGAATATTTTTTTTTGCAGACTCTAGTGTCTTTCAGTGTCTTTCCTTTACGTTGTACACGCCAATATTTGCATAGGCAAGCAATTTTCTTAATGTAAATCCTATTTTGTTTTACATTTTACTTGTAATTCAGCAATTATTCTATGTTATTATCTAATTAACATGTAAAATTGTTTTGTACTATTACAATACTGTGTATTTTGGAAAAGTCTCTCCTGTAACAGTCATACATATTCATTATTTTCATACTCTATTTTGTTCCTATATTAACTTTAACGTAAAGTTTAATCATTATTTGGGAACACCAGCGTAAATTTTCAGGATTAATTAAATTATGTGTTTAACAAAATAAAGAATTTGATGTAGATACACAGAAATTTCTCTCCTGTTGCATGTTCTGTTCTTTCCTGTTACACTTTTTAACTGAGAAACAAAAAAACCTTTCAAAGTCATATTTTTCTGGAATTGCTTTAGTTACTCTATATCTTCATAATATATTAACAGATTTCAGACTGAAACTGATTCAATATTTACTTTCCAATCATTTCTAAACTAGAATTTAGGATTCTGTTACAGGAGAGACATGTCTATTGCAAAGTACTGTCCTTCCTGTTACGGGCCTGTCTTTCCTGTTACATGCACTATAATTATGAAAATATGT
>PRKT01002173.1:3142-13180 GCA_003671525.1 Saccostrea glomerata | reverse complement strand
ATTTTATAATTATTTTTCCACCTCTTAATAGTAAAACTTGCATTATTGTGTCTGTAACAGGAAGGACAAAATTTTGGTGAACCAGTATTTTGATTTCTTCTTACTCTGAAATCAAATAAATTCCAGGTGGGAGTTTAGTGTTTTTGTGTTCTTCAGATATGTGTTTTATAGTAACGATAAAAAAAATTAATTCTAAATGCAAGAAATTTGTTGATTTTTCCAATATTTTTTTCTGCGGTTTTTGATAATGACTCATTTACATTTTCAAATATTACATTTTCCAAAGATTTTCTCTGATAAAAAGCTACGAAGGTAATGGCTTGGGTGATAATTTTATGCATAAATGCCTAAGATAATGCTTAATACAAGATAACGAGATTTTCATAAGATATAACTATATTTTCCAAAATATATAATTTAAAATTAGATTTTTCCATTTTATGATCACAACGAGGTCTTGCATGTACAACAGGAGTATGTGGATGCAATTGTGGTATTATAGATATTCTTAAAGTTTCATATGTTCATCAATCTGATCACTAATCTATCATAGAATCCGGTTACACATATAAACTACATTTTGCTTATTTAAAATAAAATTTTATTTACCAGACAATAGACATATCAATGGTCAAATCCAGAGGAATGTGAAGTTGAAGAAAAGAGACAACTATTTTTTAATCTTGCAGAAATTGTGGATACAGGGAACACAATTCAGACTAGTGTTATAATGCTGATGAAGCTCTAATTTCCTTCACAATGCAGTCAGGAAACGAATCCCAAGAAGGTAAGCAGTGTATATTTACACATTTACATCCATTCATCACTTTTTCACTATGAAGACCATTTTGTTTATCAATATATTATCTAGATACATGTAGAACCGGTATTTTCATAGATATCTGTATAATCGATCCTCTGCTAAATTAATGTAACATATAGATTTTACATGCTTGCTCCTATCTTAAATAAAAAAGGCGATAAAAATGAAGAAAAAAAATATTGAAAAATCTTTAATTAACCATTGTTAAGCAAGTTTTGGACGTGTAATAGACAACTGTGACGCCACTACTTGCTTATGCTCGGCAATCAGGGTTATTGAGCTACGAGGGATCTTTAATTTTTCGTGACAATACCTACTGCGATACGGGAAAGCAAATTTCGCCCTACTGGGCCATTTAGCAAGGAGGGATTTTTTTCGTGCCAGCATTTATGTGACGGTTTATACTGTCTCACCGGGGATCTTTCTAATCACATGACTGATCCAATTCCATCTCCTCCCCCTCACCTCGCCACTGATGCTTTCTGCTTTTTGCCTTCTCCTGAACTGTTTTGTTGGTATATCTGTTGCTATCTGACCTTAAGAATCCTTCTTTAATTTTCCTCTTTCTTGGTAATTTTCCACGTCTCACATCCGTATAACAATACAGAGAGAACCAGACTCCTGAAGAGGGATACTTTTATCTTTCTGCTAAAGCCTGTGGTGTTCCAGATGTTGAGTACTAGTAGTCTCTTGAAGGATGCACTGGCTAGTGCTATCCTCTTCCTGATGTCAGCAGTACCTACTCCGTTCTTGGTAAAATTATAGCGCCGAGCGGTAAGTGAAGCTGTTCACATTGCTGACTTCAATGTCTCCAACTTTCTTGTTGTCTTCTGTCTTGTTGTTTCTCTTCATTTCATTTGCAGTTATGATAAGGCTGCCCGAAGGCTTAAAATGCCTTAAAATATACATTTTATTTCTAGCTAGATTTTAATTTTAATATGTTATTCTTGTTCGAAATTACAATCAACTTGAGATAATGGTTTAATCAGGCTTTATTTTAAAGCATTTTTGTGATGTCACATGACTGTGTTGATCACGTCAAGGGGATTTATGATATTCCAAATTGTTGCACAAAATCGCTTCGGCACAAGTGCAAAATAGAAATATTGTGCAAAGTTTGTTACAGAGATCATTTCATTGTGATCTCTGGTACATAGAAAGTGCTGAGGGCAGGATAATTTTTACTCGTTTAGAAAATTTTCACGTGAAATTCAACTTACTATCATGAGAAGGGGTATTTTCCAATCTTTATCGCGATTTATACAAAAATGGATAATTTACACACAATCCCCCAGCAATATTCAGTTAGAGGACATACTTTTTTTTGTAGATATACACAGAATATCTTCAATTTGTCCTTGTTTATCACTTGTGCCAGTCTAATATAAACACGATTTATAAATTCTAACTCTGTCACTGAACATGTTAGGGGAGCATTTCACACATAATTTTCTCGCTATTGTTTGAATTTATGCATATCAGACAAGCGAAAGGAATAGAGATATTTAAATTTCAAATGTTCAACATCAAAACAGCCAACTCGAGCTTAAAAAAGAATCCTAACACTTGAATTAAACAACAAGTCCCTTAAAATAAATCTACATGCCATGTCAATATTATGACACTTTCCCCGTCATGTCAGCTCAAGTATGCAGTGTCTTGATGTCATTCTATTATGACGTTATATCTAGGTAGTTCAGAGAAGTTACTACACTTTGATCAGTGTAATATCTTACGGGCAGCCTTATCCTAGCTGCGTTGCATTTCTTTGCATTCAGCTTTATCCAAACTTTTGCTGATTTTCTTTTCTAGTTTTGTGGTCTTGGACTGAATATTGTTCGTTGCTGATGACAATAGTGCAATGTCTGCAAAGTCAAGGTCTTCATGCATAGAAGTGAAGTACCACCTAATTCCTGTTCTTTTTCTCTTACAGTATGCTGCATCACCCCTTCTATCACTAGGAGGAAAAAACGACCTGATATACAGCATTTTTGTTTGACACCAGTCACCACAGGTAAAGAGTCTGTAGTCCCATTGTCATCAATCACAGAACACTGAAAATTGTCATATAGGGCTTGGACCATCTCGAGTTTTCTGGGTATTCCATATTTTTTTCATGATGACCCAAAGCCTGTCTCTGTATACCGAGTCGAAAGCGTTCTTAATCCACAAAATGGATTACATGGTAGCACTCCACCTGTTGACTTGTTCCAAGATGTTCCTGAAGATGTTGATCTGTTTCAGAGTCCCTCTCCCTCTCAAGAGCCCTGTCTGTTCTTTTCTAAATGTGTGGTCAACTCCAGTCTCTATTCTTTCGACGAGGATTCTGATTAGTGCCTGCTGACTAAGGGCAGCAACGTCATCCCCTCCAGTTGCTGCAGTTCTGTAAATACCCTCTCTTGGTAATCTTGCAAATCAGTCGGTCTAGCCTCGCTTCCTTATTTTTCAGCAGCTCTCCGTGTTTGCTCTTCACCTCTGCTGTTTGCCTGTTACTCTTTTTTTCAGCTGTTTTTCTATGCTGTGATGTTCCTATTGTTTCCTGTTCATGACTGCTTTCTGTGTTCGCTAGCTTTTTCTACCATCCATCTACTCTTGTCCTCTCCTGCACTTTCCTTGACTGCCTTGTCTTTTCCCTGTTATTTTCTGGTCTGGATTCTATCGTGTGCTCAATTTTTTTTACCTTAATGTCTTTTCTTTCAACTATCTACCTCCAGGTGTTTTCGTTGATACAAGGCTTGTTTTTGCATTCCTGAGTCCGAGTACTTCCTCTGCTGAATTCACATATGCAATTTTCTGCTACTCCTACATTTTCTAAATATCTTTAGTCTTTTCCACGTACGTGTACTTTTAATTCATAACTCGCACAGTCATTAAACTTTGTTTTTACTTTTTTCATTTTTGAGGCGTTCTTCATCCAGTCTTGGTTTCACCAGGTAGTGGTCGCTTTTGAATCATACACAAGTATATATCCATAGTTCTTTCGAATCCATTTTTGTCACTATCTACTTTGGCTTTGAGGTCTCCCATGATGATGATGAGGAGGAGGAGGATGACGATGTCATTCTTGTTACATCCATTAATGGCCATGGTCTCCTGTAGCTCCAGATAGGACTGGTCCTTCTTCCCCTGTTTTTTTTCATTGTGAAGAGCATATACTTTGATTACTGATATCTTCCTGTATCTCGTATAAAACATTGCTGTTATTATATTCTTGTTGATGTGTGTTCGTTCCATGAGTGATTTCATTGATTGCTGGTTGATTAATATGGTCACTCCTCCCTAGTTCAGTTCTTCATATCTGCTAAAAACAGTCAGTCCAGAGGTTAGTTTCATCTTCCAAGCTCCGGTCTATCTGCATTCCAAAATGTCGGGTATACTTCCATTTCTATGTATCTCGCAATCTATGCTAATGTAGCTCCTCTGTCCACTGATCTCACAATCAAGTGTCCGATAGTGAATGTTTGTTTGGGTGTCACAAAGAATGTCGTCGGACGCTGGACTTTTCTAAGGCTAAAACGTCACGTCGTCTTACCGTCACTAATGGTGGTCCCGCTTCTCAAAGTCTTCTTTGCTCTTTGATGTCCTTTGTTTCTGTATCTGTCGTTTATAAACCCCCGGTCCGAAGAGAGAAGGGTATACTTTTTACCCTTGTGTGTCTGTCCGTCTGTCTAGCTGTGTGTCTGTCCGTAACAAAGAACAGAAGTCAGAAAGTACAATATACGGCCTGTGGATTTCTTAAAAACAAATCATCGTTTTCTTCAAAAGTATTTGTGGTTTCCGTATCTACTCGACTTCGTCAATGCAGGGGTGGGTAGATTTAGTCAAACCGGATGTTGACTTTTGCATCGTAACGGCTGAAACCTATATAGGTTTTGACTTCTCCGGAATATTTCACCGATTTTACAGATTCACTTTAAAATTTCAAGTGGGGCGCATTCCTCTCGGAAAAAAATTCAAGTATACTGAAAGGAAAAAGAAACGCAGGGTAAACTTTTGAGGTGAATTAAATTTGTTTTTCTTAAAATACTTTTTAGTTTTCCTATCTAACTTTTAAAATCATTTTTCAAAAAGATATAACCAAATTCTCATATGATTTTGTGTAATTATTCATGAGTTATTGAAGCTCAAATGACGATACCCCCCAAAAGGGAAAATCGAAAACTCTCATTATCTTCAATGTCCATCTCGTGCATTTGTCAGAGTCTTATTTCTCCTTTGCATGGAATTTCATCAGAGTGTTTATCTTTCAAACCCTGGCTATATTTAGCATGGGTAACCACGCAAAAAAAATAAGTCAAACGGCGTGCGCATGCGCCAGTGAGAGGAATACAACAGTAAGTTGACTGGCTCAAAAAACCAAATTGCGGAATTGTTTTCTCTCAAATTTCGTATGAATGTAATGATTATAATCATGTACACTAGTAATGGCTGTTTTTGTGGTTGTAAGGTGGCGATTTAAGAGATGGCAGGACGAATAACCCGATCGTAACATGGCTTTGTTTCGCGTTAACGTCATCGTCACGGTTGATTGAAATCCACTCCAGACCCTCTCTGACAACGGCTAAAAAGTTTTATGGGGGAAAATTTACAAGAGACTGCTTAGTAAACCGTTGTTGCCTTTTTCATTAATTAGGCAATTCGAAAACAAGACCCCATTGAACTTCCGTAAACTGTGCCAAGATTGCAGTTATTATGTTCCCTAAACGAAGTTTGGGAACATATTGTTTTTACTTTTTCTGAATTTTTTCTTTGTTCTCCGGTACTTTTTTGTCCGCGAGTGTTCTCGTAAACTACTCATCCGATCTAGGTGAACCCTTTTTAGGATCACTAGGTATGTTATGTAGATGTGCGGAACGAAGGTCATTTTACGCGCACGTGCGTGCGTGTGCGCACACGTGTAACACGTGAAATGACCAATATAATAGATATAGCCGTAACTTTTTAAATTTTGGATGAAATGCTTTGAAACTCATAATATAAGGATATATTAGTAGAATAGACATGATGACATAGTCAAAATAGCAAGATCTCACGCGCATGCACGTGCGCTTCGCTCCGATTGGCTGAAACTAAAAGTCTAAATATCTTTTTTGTTTTCTGACAAAATCCTTTGCAATTTTGAACATAGTCATACATTATGAAGATCTACAGCATGATATATAAGAATAATTAATTATGAACCCATGCACATGCACGTTTGCTGCAATCTGATTGGCTAAAACTTTAAATGCCTACAACTTTCTTGGTTCTCAATAATACAGAATATGAATAAATATAATGAATGCCTACATTATACTACTAACAAAAGTAAATGCAAGAACGTGCATGCACATGCGCCCGCACACAATGCATTAAACGACAGTATACTGGAGTTTTTGATGTTCATGCAGAATTAAGAACTTCTAAATGTCAAGACATGTAACATACTGAAGCATGCAGATCTTTTGACCCTTGACCTTGAAACTGAGGTCAAGGTAACTGGTAACTTGAATAAAATGTTCATATTAGCTATTTACCAAAATCACCTTGACCTATGAACTTGAAATCGACTTAACCTTTGTCCTTGACCCAAGGGTCAAAAGAAACATGAAGTACATGTACATGTATCTAAAAACACCTTTCAACGTTTATTTCGGTTAGCAGGATAGAAGTTAAAGAGGTGGTGGTTTTTAATGACATTGACCTTTCATCCAAATGTCACAATCAATCTTAAGTTCTTGGAGTAAGATACAAGATTCAACTCCAACGTTAAATAGGTTAAGAATAAAAATACACCCCCCTCCCCCCGCAACAACCAAACAAATCAAATTAATGGCAACGTAAAGAATCGCTGTTAAACTCAAATATTTACATTTGCAAATGTTTTCCTTTACATAACACTACTGAAGGCAAGCGTTTTTATAACTGTGTAAATACAGGTTTGGGGTCAAGAGGTCATAGATGTGCGTTTGGAAAAACGTTCCACGTAATTTCTCTGTGACGTCATAAAGGGTCGACGCGCGTTTAGTAGATTACATACATGCCGTTGGGTTTGAAAAATTAACGCATTTCACACGTTAAAAGTAACAATCAGGCAAATATAAAGTATGAATAAGTCACAAATGTAAATATAAGTAATAAGGTATCATTTTTTGAGTTTTATTGAGATGTAAAACGGGTTGACACATGATCAAATCTTCCATAGCTTCGGGCTTTATGGGATTTGATCACGTGACCAACCCGTTTTACATCTCAATAAAACTCAAAAAATGATACCTTACTTCTTAAATAACACCTCTGACCCACATAAAATTTCAGGAAAACTGCAGAAAAGAGCTCGAAGAAAGTGAATTAAAATATTTGATTTGAGTTTCCAAAGTATATAGAAATTATTAATTTATACGGAAAAAATTACAAATCCTGTCGTGTTTAAAATTAAAGTGCAGATGAACAAAGTTGGTATATAAACCTTTTATAGCCTATTTATTCAGATGTCGTTAATAGCATTCAATTCTACTGATTTGAAATAATATTTTAATACAAAGCATCCTTTGTGTATTTTACCTTTGAAATTTATTTGATTTTTTTTTTTAGAATTACGCAATCCCCAGAAATAATGATTTTCGGTATATTAAAAATCTATATACATGTACGCTCCTTCCTAAAATAATCAGGTATTTGCATTCATGAAAAAAATATTAATAAGAAGGTGTTAAACAATATTGGTCACATTAGCTGACACGAATGTCTTTTTAAACATCTCTTGTAAACCCCAGGAAGTAGCCCCCTATGCATTGGAAAAAATGAATACTGGTAGTTCCGGTCAAAAACCTTTATATATTTATTTACAAAGTATATAAAATTTACTAGGCACAGGTACCAGAGTTGTCAAAATGGCCTGAGAGGAAATATAAAAAAAAAATTCTGAACAGAAAGGAAAATCCCTTTTCCATGTATGGAACTACTATTGAATAAGTTCAGTTTGATTGGTTAGCTATCGGCGTGATACCCTTAGTCGACTTTAACCCTGCCTTGTCGTCGGAATAAAACCAACTTTGAGCCCGAGTTTAAAATAAGTAGAGAAATAAAATGTGAATCGATATACTAAAAAAATGACATATGCTTAAAAAATTGTAACTTTATATATGTATTTTTTTCTTTGACTCGCGGGATAGAAAGATATGTTAATCGCTTAACCAACATACCATAATCATCTTGCATTATGCATGTACATGTACGTGCGTGCGTTAAACGATATAAAGTTGATAGTTGATATCATTGTAACTTTTATATTCTTAAAATGAAATCCTTGGATACTTAGCATATTTGTAAAAGGTCTTAGAGGAATAAGGCACGAAAAGGGACATGGGGAGCGTTTGGGGAACATCTGTAACGGTCCCCGTTACAATTAGCACTAGTTACTATTTTAAGTTAGTGCATAGGCTTACATTCTGTGTGTAACTAACATATTAATCATTATCACGCATCGGGTAGATCGCGAGCGATTAACTTGTAAATGTCTACAATAACATAGCTAAATACAGGTCAGATGTAGATGTTTACTGAATCTTTTTATGGATATATTTTGCTCAGACGTTGATATTTTTCATTTAGTCTGAATATCAAAAGGAAGCATGTTCCAGAAAGCGCGCGCGGGGGTGAGAGAGGGGGTGCTAATTTTTCAATATGTAGATTATGCTTTTTAAAAATCATTCTTAGTAAATGACCCAATATATTCATGAAATCGTGATTTTGAAGCATGTCAGCCCAAGTCTGTGGCCTCGTTTTCCATGTGTATGCTTTAGGGTTGGGCAGGTGTCTTTTACTGACAAACAAAATAAGCATCCTGTTAAAAAGGCAACATATGAATAGTAATACTGTAATATTTACCCGGCCTTTACATAAATATTAAATTTATCAATTTCTTATCAGAATAATCTAAAAAAGAAGGAATTGTTTCTGTTCTGTGTCTAATGTATGAATAATTATGACATAATATGTTAAAAAGAGTAGTTTCCGACATCGCTCATCATATATATACATGTAGGATATATTCACTTTGACAAAAAAAAGACATATATATTTAAGCATTGAATTCATATTTTTGGATGTCTTCGGTCCTATAACACACCCGGCCAGGTGTGTTATAGGACCGAAGACATCCAAAAATATGAATTCAATGCTTATATTTATATTCTTTAATTTTCCTTTTTCATAATTTCTCATTTCGTTTATCTTAAATGTGAGTTTAGCGCCCTTCAAAACTGCCGTGATTAATAGATGTAAGAGCCGTTTGTGACGTCAAATGACGTTAAATGACGTTGCAAAGTTAAATAACACAAACAAACATTGCGAGGAGAAAAAGTGACAAATAAATTCTTAATGAACATTACGTTAATTTTTTTCGTTAATTTTTCATCATGTTCATTAAATTGAAATAAAACATTTTACATTTTGGTGTTCCTAGAGTATTGAAAATGCATGTAGTTCCTACTATGTATTCTAACGTGTGGTGACAAGGTTTCGCGTGTGTTATAGAAATTTGAACGTCGTGGATTTCTAATGGATTTCAAAAGGAAAATTACACTAGATGTAAATATATAGGAGATAACAATTTCCCGGAAAAAGTTACATCTAGAAAATTATTTTGTCCTAGAAGTCTTTCAGGGCAGGCATGTCCCTAAATAAAATCGAGATATTTCGATAGATTGGGATGTAAGGAATAATTCAAGATAAAAAAAAATTAGGGGCACCCTGCCTCTGATTAATCGGCGTTCTTGCATTAGAAGTTTGCTAATGATGCTCTCGGAAGTATTCGTTCAACGAAGCATAGGTATTGCTAGAAAATAAAACAAGTGTCGGAAATAGTTAAAAATGTTGAAAAGTAGAAAGACGACAGGGAAAAATGAAACTTCTTAACCCTGTCCAGTGATTGTCAATAAACACACTGTATTACTACAGATTATTCAAAATAAATCCATTTATTATTTCTTCTAAAAACTCTGCAATAGATGATCGTGATAACATTTTGTTAAAAGATGAGGATGATTACTTTGAAGAAAAGAATATCTTCACAAGTCCATGCGTAAAATTCTTCAGAGGTATTCTTTGTTGGAGAATGTGTATGGAACGCCGGGACTGTCTTACATATGAGGAATAAACATTATTCGCAGTGTTCTATAAGCTATGTGGTACTATTATTATTTTAACATTTAACGCCCCCCCCCCCCCCCCCC
>PRKT01002172.1:0-27775 GCA_003671525.1 Saccostrea glomerata | reverse complement strand
ATTCTTGGTAATCATAATCATACAGATTTTCTAGCTCTGTCATACGATCGTCTTGTTTCTTTTGATTCTCTTGAATCGCTTTTAATATGTTGAGAATCTCATTCTCGTTATTTGGCGCGGAACTATCATGTCCTCCGCCATGACCACGAGAACACGTGGAAGTGCCAGTCGAAGTCGACGAACTCGACGACGAACGTAAGTTAGACGGTGTCTTCTCCGAAGACGATGATTTGTTCGGGGCTTTTTTCTTTCCCTTGACCGGTGCTTTATCATCGTCAGGGTTAGCATGGTTAGGAGCGTCCGCCATGACGCACGTGGTTTGAACTTTCAAAACCGATGAAAAAATATCTGACCACGTCAGACGAAATCGCCCCCGAATACTGATCTGACCACGTCAGAAACAAAATTGAACTCTGAAAAAGTTCTAAGAAGATATTGACTTCGTCAATATGTAAAAATATATCAAAATTGATCGAGCAAGTGAGACCACGTCTACTCGCTCCGGCTACTTGCAGTTCAATGACTTGGTGGCTGCGCAGTACTATTCACATTATCTCAGAAGTGACGTTTACGAAAAATAATCTGCAATATTACTGCAAAGTCTATTACTATAAGACCGAAGTCTGGTGTGTGTCAGCTTAGTCAAGTTAAGATAGTAGACAACTTAGTATCTCAGAAGTTTTCTGATAGCACTGTATATAGTGAGCACAATTTGTCAAAGTTACCAGATGTCCATATTGATAAGAAAAACTTGACCACTGAACAAAATGAGATTTTTTCAGAAATATTATGCAAATGAAGTCATGTGTTTTCTAAGAATGCGAACGACTTAGGCAAAACAGACTTGGTAGAGCACCGGATTGTATTAGAAGATGACCGACCCTTAATTAAGCAACCATACCGCAAGATTCCACCTGGAATGTATGATGAAATACGCCAACACATCAAAGATATGCTGGAAGCAGGGGTAATTAGAGAATCAGATAGCCCATTTTCCTCAAACGTGGTACTTGTGCGAAAGAAGGACGGAAGCTTAAGATTTTGTATAGACTACAGGATTCTAAACTCTAAGACCAGAAAAGATGCATATATGCTTCCCAGATTTGATGATGTAGTTGTTACCTTATCAGGATCCAAATTCTTTTCCAAACTTGACTTGCGATCTGGATACTGGCAAGTGGCCGTAGCTGAAGAAGACAAGCCAAAGACAGCATTCTCCGTTGGAAATTTAGGGTTTTATGAATGTAACCGTATGAGTTTTGGTCTTACCAACGCACCTGCCACATTCCAGCGACTGATGAAGAAATGTATGGGAGACATGTTATTGAAAGAATGCCTTATTTTCTTGGACGACATTTTGATTTTTTCGAAAACATTTGAAGACCACATCAGTAGATTAGAATCAGTCTTTGGAAAACTTTCAGAACATAATTTAAAACTTAAACCTTCTAAATGCGAATTTTTCAGATCATCAGTCACCTATTTAGGCCATGTCGTCGGAGAACACGGAATTTCCGCAGATCCAGAGAAGTTATCAGCAGTTAGAGAATGGAAAACACCACAGAATATCAAAGAGCTGAGGCAGTTTTTAGGATTCTCAGGGTATTATCGTAGGTTTATTAAGAATTATTCTCAGATAGTCCAACCTCTAAATTCTTTGTTACAGGGGCACAGCACAGTAAGAAAAGTCAAAAAGAAACATGTAGAACCAGCATGGAAATGGGAAACTATTCATCAAACAGCATTTGAGACCATCAAAGATTTACTTACCCAGCCACCAGTTTTAGCTTATGCAGATTATACCAAGCAATTTATTGTCCACACAGATTCAAGCAGTCATGGACTTGGTGCGGTATTATACCAGAGACAAGATGAAGTAGATAAGGTAATTGCCTATGCAAGCAGAGGGTTAAGACCAGCTGAGCGAAACTATCCTGCTCACAAGTGATTTTTTAGCGCTGAAGTGGGCCATTACAGACAAATTCCACGATTACTTGTATGGGAACCAATTTGAAGTCATTACCGACAACAATCCATTGACTTATGTACTGTCCAAAGCAAAGTTAGATGCAACCAGTCATAGATGGGTTTCTGCTCTTGCCAATTACAACTTTAGTATTTCTTACCGTCCCGGAAAATTCAACTCGGATGCAGACGCTCTTTCCAGAAAATCATATTTATTTTTGGATTCTGTTAAAGCCATTTGTAATGCAGTTTCTTTAGACATTTCAGCTGCAGAAACAATATCCCAGAATTTTCCATCAGATAAGATTACAGCAACAGATATGTCAGACATCGACTGGAAGAAAGAACAGAGAGAAGATAAAACCATAGCCAGAGTCATAGAGATTTTAGAGCAGGGAGAGAAGGGTTGGAAAGAAACAAAAATGGTACAGAAATATTTAAGAGAGAGAAAGAAACTTCAGATCATTGATGAGATTTTATACAGAAATTCCTTCTTAGATGGAGAGAAAGTTACTCAACTTTGTTTACCAGTACATTTCAAAGATGTAGTTTTCGTAGGCATTCACAAAGAAGTAGGACACCCAGGAATAGAGAAGACCATTTGGCTAGCAAAGCAGAGAGTTTATTATCCAGGGTTAGAGCAAGATATCAGAGCCAGAGTAGAGAACTGTGAGAGATGTATCAGAAGTAAAACACCTATCAGACCAGGAGCCAATCTTCATCCCATTACATCAACCAAACCATTAGAAATTCTTTGTATTGATTTTTTGTCCTTAGAGAAATGTAAAGGGGGGTTTGAAAAATATCCTTGTTATTACAGATCACTTCACCAGATACGCCTGTGCAGTTCCATTGAAAAACCAGTTAGCAACTACAACAGCTAAAGCTTTATATGAAAATTTTATTGTCCATTACAGTTTTCCAGATCAACTCCATAGTGACCAAGGGAGAAATTTTGAAAGTAAAGTCATCAAAGAATTCTGCAAGATAGCTAACATCAAGAAATCAAGAACAACGCCATACCATCCTGAAGGCAACGGATCAGTTGAAAGATTTAACCAAACCCTGATTAAAATGCTGAGTACACTAGAAGAAAGCCAGAAAGCAGATTGGAAATCTTATGTTACAACATTAGTACATGCCTACAATTCAGTCAAGAATGATGCCACTGGGTATTCTCCACATTTCTTAATGTTCGGATGGCACCCACGCCTGTCACTAGATGCATTCTTAGGAATCAAACCAGGAAATCAGATTGTAGGAGCAAAAGATCACCAGTCATACGTCCATAAACTTCAAGAAAGATTGCAGTACTCTTATAAAGTTGCCGCAGAAGAATCAAAGAAAAATGCAGAAAAAAATAAAGAAAATTTTGATAGGAAAGTTAGAAATTCTAAGTTAGAAATTGGGGATAGAGTCTTATTTAGAAAAGTAGGTTTCAAAGAAAAGCATAAACTTGCAGACAAGTGGGATGAACATGTTTACATTATTTTAGGTATTCCAAATGAAGAAATTCCAGTTTATGTTGTTAGGCGTGAGGACGGAAAAGGGTCTACACGTACCCTCCACAGAAATTTTCTTTTGCCTTTTAATTGTATTCCTACTAATGTTATTTCTTCTCCAGTTTCTAAACAGGTCAAAAAGAATCAGAGTCATCAGACTATACCCACCATTCCCTCAGATGATTCATCTCAAAGTTCTTCAGATGAGAGTGATAGAGGAGTTTACATCATACCACAGAGACGTCGTCGTCAAAACACTCAGCAGTCTTCTCCTCGACAGTCAACTATAAACCAATCCTCTCCCCGACAGTCAACTATGAACCATTCATCTTTTCGACAGTCATCAAACCATTCTTCTTTACATGAATCTACTATACCATCTTCTTTTTCTAGATCTTCAATTTCAGTTTATTCGCCCAGTTATAGTACTCCACCTCCCAGAAGATCGACTAGAGTTAGTAAACAGCCAGAGAGATATGGGGAGTGGCAGTATGTCCAGGATGTCAGCCAGAAATGTGTTTACTTAGAGACATTAGTGTAGAGCCAGCAGAGATGTGATTAGTTATAGACACTTTTGTAGTTTGTCTGTGTGTCAGTGTGTTTTCATAGTTGCAGATATTTTCATGAAGTTATACTTCTAATTATTTTTTTTATTATGTGTATATACTTACAGGTATGACTTATATATTATATGATGACAACAATGAAGTTTGTTCTTCATCAGTATTACTACTGATGTATGATAACTTATATTTTTTATGACCACTTGACCCATGCCCTGTTACCCTTGGCTAGGTTATAAGGTAATGTCAGGAGCCATTTTCTCCTGGCAGGGGGAATATGTAGCCAGGTGTTGGATGTTGGATCCACCTATTTGTGTTTGGTTAGTTCACTGTTTGTCTATCTTCGTTGTCATTGGCTGTCGGTGTCACGTGATTTAGTATGATAGAGAGAAAAGGGTGTATGAGAGAGAGAGAGTGAGTTGTATTCACTAACAAAACCTGTTTTAAATTACCTGTCCGCCTATACCCATACCCTTGCACACCATCAAGGTAGAAGCACCAATTTATGAATGTATAGCGTGTAAGGTGATGTAGACTGGTAAGCTGTTATCTATATTTATAATTTCCAGTTATATATAGATTTAAGTAATTTAAATGTAAAGATAATGTAAGATTTGTAAAACGTATTTTTAAAGTTAGTGAACTGTGTGTAAAGAATGAATGCTTAGTATTTTGTATGAATGTTGTAGGTTTATTTCCATACATATAAATCATCAAAACCCAAGAATATTGTTACTGATCTCTACCGACGGGTTACAATGGCGCCCACGCTTATATTTATTTTGGAGCCAGTCTACATTTCATCGTAAGTCACCATACGATCGAGTACCCTATCTGAACATTACAAGTGTATATCTATCTGTTCATCATAAACATAGTGATCGTCACTGCAGTGACTGAAAATTACAAATCATCTTGTGATTTTGTGTGTTGTGAAATTATCTTTGTGATCCTGCTTGTCAGCTGTGTAATTCAGTGTGAATTCTAGGATCCGCCATTTCATTCGGGGCCCGGACTGTGTATATTGCGCATGCGCTTTACTTGCTTCGCATCACCATTGTTCTCGACCACCCGACTTATGCCGAGTGTTCATCGACTTTCTCCGTATATGACGTCACACGACTTTAGCTCGAGCTAGTTCGAAACAAACCGAACTCATTCGCGTACGAACTATCCAAATCCTTTATTCCGGAAGTGTACCTGTGAACACGAGGATTGACAATTTACTTGGAATAACATTATTTCTAAGTACTGGTAATTAAAATTTTGCATTTATTTGACTGTTTATTTATCTATTTACATGTTTATTTGTGTTTCTTGTGTTGTCACTGTGACTTGTCCTTGTTTTGTTCATATCATGTCATTTGTTTACATTGTCCATGCCATGTCTTTTGTTTACATTGTCCATGTTATGTCATTGTAAGCATATGCAGTATTTATGTGACAATTTGATTTATGTTTCATCTTCTATGTATGTCAAGGATTAGGATTATTTTGCTAGGGTATACATTTGCACATTAGGTTAAGAGATAGCTCACAGTTACCTGCATGTTTGTAACAGCACAGTCTCTCACTAGAAATTCTGTTCCATTCTAATTGCACTGTATTTAACAAACCCTTAACAACCATTTAAGAGAAATGTGAGGAAGTTCAAATTATCTCAGGAGTGGTAAGTTAGAGTTTGTTGTGTCAAATTTGGTGGTTATAATTGTGTAGTAGTCCGAGACAAGTTTATTAGTGTTCTATTTCAGGGGAAATACTCCATACTATTTTCAATTGCCCAATAGTCCTATCCGTTTAATATACAAGGGTTATTGTATTAAATATTTGACTTAGACAGTCCAGTCCATTTAGTTTACAGGGTTTATTTAATTAGAGTACAGAAAAAGAGATCTCAGAGGTTTCCGTTTGACATAATTACTTATCATTTCTTTTTGAAAGAATTTATTGTGTTTTTTTTTTCTGTTGAACATATCAAGTGTCACTTAGTGTTTTTTTTTTCAGTTTTTGTGAGTATGTGAGAGATATTTGTTTACAAATGTTTGCATGTTCATTGACACCGAGCTCGAGTCGTAGAATTCTATCGAGTACTCAGAATCGCGGCGCTGTACGGTTGTTTGTGATTTTTTCTGTGTTTTGTTTTTGCCTTCTGCAAGTGGAAGTAAGTATGTCAGACAAAGAAAATAAAGTTGAAGGTGCAGAAGGGGGCGAGGAGGTAGATTCGGAAGAGGCTATGATAAAAAAATTAATAGCAAGTGGTAAGTATGACATACTACCGAAGATTAGCACGCCCAAACTGTCCAAAGGTGTTTCTGGATTACCTAAAACATATTCTGTAGGAAGAGGTAGAGCTAAACTGTCAGATACTTTCAGTTTGAATCAGACAAAGGATGATCAGGTAGTAGGACATAGTATGGGACATTCTCAGATTATTTCAACTGAAGTAATTCCCAAGATTCCACCATTCTCAGGTGATGAACCACCCCAGAAAGGAGATGTAAGTTATTCAGAATGGAGCTTTGAGATCAGATGTCTACAGAGTGATCCAGAGGTAGGTTCTAGTCATTTGCTACAAGCAATGCGTAGATCTCTTAGAGGCACGGCAAGGAAGATGTTGATACCTCTCGGTGAGAAAGCAACTACTGGTGAGATTTTAGACAAGCTTGATGCATTGTTTTCAGATATCTCAACAAATGGGATGATAATGCAGGAGTTTTTCAATTCTTTTCAGTTACCAAATGAAAATGTTACATCTTTTGGTTGTAGAATTGAGTCACTTTTACAAACAGCTATTGACAATAATCATTTGCGCAAGGATGCTAAGAATGATCTCTTACGTCACAAATTTTGGACTTCTTTACGTTGTGAAAAACTTAAGTCCCAAACTAGACATAAGTATGATACTATTCAAAACTATGATCAGTTGCTTAGGGAGATAAGACAGGTAGAAAAGGAAATCAGCATCAGCAGTGGAGGTAAATCAGGTGAGGTTAGTACAGATGTACCCAGAGAGAAGAAAGTTCACAGTCATGTGATGACAACTGGTACAGATGAGACAGATAAAAGGTTGTCAGCACTTGAGAGAAAGCTGGATGCTAAGGTGGGTGAAATAGAAACCAAGATGGATGACAAGTTTAACAAGATTTTAGAGAGACTTGAAATTCACTCTGGTGGAAGTTCAAATTTCAGAGGAAATTATGGCATAGGTAGAGGTTACAGAGGTAACGGTAGACACTTTATAAACAACAGAGGACAACAGAGATATTCAGGTAATAAATTTACAAGACAGAATGAGTCAAAAGATTAACCGCCTTTGCTGATGGCCAATCAAAGGTTGGTGAATCTAATGGCCAACAAAGTTGTCAGTTAGTGGGTGAAAGTAACAAAAGTGTTGTCATGATTCAAGATCAGGCAATGTTAGCACTTATAGACAGTGGGTCTATGGTCAGTACCATTTCACTGTCAGGTTACAAAACTCTTATTGACAAGCCTGAGTTACGAGATATTAACTCTCTCGAAGTGTCTGTAGCTGATGGTTCTGTGTTACCATACCTCGGCTATGTAGAGTGTTGTGTTAACATTCCTTTACTATGTGAACAAGAGTTGTATGTAGCTATTTTAGTTGTTCCAGACAATGAGTTCAATACACAATGTCCTGTCATATTGGGAACAAATGTAATCAGATTTTACAAAGATTTTGTTTCAGATGTTGAAGATGTTCCACAAGCATGGAAGTTAGCAGTCAACAGCATGGAAGGATCTTACTTTGTGCATTCGATGAGTAAAAAGCCCATTGTGGTTGAGCCATACCAATCCTATGTAGTTCAAGGTCTGGTTAGAGGAGTTCAGGGTGAGAATGCGCAGTATATTACTGAATGCTTTGACAATGAGTCAAACTACATTGTTTGTCCAAGAGTGGTTGAACTAGATACTAAGGCAAACAGCAGTAGAATTCAAGTGAAAATAAGTAAATTAAACGAGACTTACCTTGGTAAAGGCGAAGTTTGATTCCAATTATTGGAGTAAATGAAAGGCACTGTAGAGATAAGGTGAATAGTACTGCGCAGCCGCCAAGTCATTGCTTCAAAGCTAAAATTTTTTGGGTTGATAGATTTGCAACAAAACATCAAACCCAAATTCATTTCACTAATAATTTCAAACAATACATTCACCACCTGCAGGGTGGGAGGGAGGCACCATGCTTATCTCTACAGTGCCTTTTATTTACTCCAATAATTGGAATCAAACTTCGCCTTTACCAAGGTAAGTCTCGTTTAATTTCCTAATTATTTTTCGTAAACGTCACTTCCGAGATAATGTGAATCTTTAAAGCACAACACAAAAAATTTTTCAAACTGAAATCAAATTCTTTATTTTAATTTCAAAACAGCATTTGCATACTTATCATCATTCAGCACAGGTTTGTCATAAAACTTTCTGAAGGTTTCGACATTAGACCAACCTACTTTGGACAAAATATCATCAACAGGAACAAAGTTCTCTTTTGCTTTAGATGCTGATGCAGATCTAACACTATGAGCCTTAAAAATAGTAGTATCAACCCCTGCAGAACACATCACTGTTCTTATCCAACGGGCAACAGTATCTCTTGATACTTCCTTGTGTGGTTGTACATAACTGATAAAAAGTGAATCACACTTATTTCTAATTCTTGCAGTCCTTGATAAGTATTCACATAAAACAATATATACACAAAGCCTTCTATCTGGAGGATATGATTTCAAAACCATGTCAGACATACTACTGTTAGGTCTACACGTTTTCAATAAATCACTAAAAGTAAAAACAAAGCTATTTCTTCTTCTCGTCATGTTACTAAGTTTCATGCATGAAATAGTTTGTACTCGACTTGCACAAATTAAACTAATTAACATAACTAACTTCAGTGTCAAATCTTTCAAACTTAAGTATTTTACAGGTGACAATTTTCTCAAATACTTGATAACAATAGATGCATCCCAAGTATGTACATATCGAGATTTTGATGGTCTCAAATTAAAAACACCCTTCATAAATCGGATAACAAGTGGATGACATCCAACAGTAAACCCATCAAAAATCAGTCCAACAGAAGATAAAGCCCCTCGGGCAGTATTAATAGCACTATACCCTAAACCTAGGCGAAAAAGATGTGCTAAAAATTCAATAACAGTTTCTATAGTTGTACAAAATGGATCAATCGATTTTTCACTACAGTACTGAAACCATCTCGTATAAAATGTTTTATATTGTTTCTTGGTTCCCGACTTCCATGATGCCAAAAGGATCGAGGCTGCTTGATGAGAAATTCCTCGTTTTTGGTACTGCAACCGGACAATCGACATGCCATCAGCACCAACGAGTCTTTCAGAGGATGCTGCACATCTGTGCCTGGAAGTGTCAACAGATTGTCCATCACAGGTAAAATCACCGGATGATCCACCAGTTTTTCTAACACACGATTGAACCATGGCTGTGTTGGCCACACTGGAGCCACCAGTACACACTCTGCTTGGTCCTGACAAATCTTCCTCACCACACGTCCAATGAGGCTGAAAGGAGGGTTAAGATAACCATAAATGTTTGCCCAAGAAAAACTAAATGCATTAACATAACGGGCATCTGGATCTGGATGCCAAGAACAATATACATCAATTTGCTTATTCAACCTTGTAGCAAACAAATCAATTTCAGGTTGTCCCCATCTTAAAACAATTTTATGGAACACAGATTTGCTCAACATCCATTCTATTTGATCATCAAATTTTCGCGACATCATATCTGCTATCAAATTATCTTTGCCAGGTATGTGCCATGCACTTAACCACAGATCCCTATTCATACTCCATAGCCAAATTTCTTTTGCAAGTTTATCACATTTTTTAGAACTAATACCACCCATGTTATTGATGTAGGAAATAGCTGTGGTATTGTCCATAAATAATTTGACATTTTTATTTGTTACATCAGAACAAAAGCACTTTAACCCAAAAAAGCAGGCTAATAATTCTAAGTAATTGATATGATTTTCAGATTCATCTGTTGTCCATCTACCCCCTGATTTCAATTCATTCATAACAGCACCCCATCCAAGATGAGAAGCATCAGAAGTTATTGTAAGATCATAGGGTTCATGCAAAATTCTTCTAACTGATGAAGAAATATTAGAAATCCACCAATCTAATTCTAATTTCATTTCTTTTGTTATAAACATGAAAGCATCATAGTCATGTTGTGATTGTACAAGTGCATCAGTTTTTGCTCTTTCCATATCACGATAAAACAGCTGACCAAATTCTACTGCTGAAAAACTAGCCACGACCAGTCCAATGACCTTTGCAACTTCTCTAATTTTTTCTCTTGATTTTGTTTGTAATTTTTTACATGCCTCTAAAATAGATTCCTTTCTTTCTTCAGTAAGATAAACTATCATCAATTCAGAATCAATAACATTTCCTAAGAAAATGATTTTTGTACTAGGTGTGAGAACAGACTTCTCATAATTGACTACAAACCCTAGACTCTCTACTAGGGCTAAAGTTTCAGAAACATGATCTAAACACTCTTTAATACAATTGCCAATCAGTAACGAGTCATCAATATACCCAATAATGACATGTCCTAGTCTTCTAAGTGTTGCAAAAACAGGCTTCAGTAGTTTTGTAAAGAGTCTAGGTGCACTAGCTAACCCTTGAGCGAGACAAGTATACTGATAAATCTTATTTTTCCATATGAATCTAAGAAACTTTCTATGTTCCTCTGCCACACTGACACTATAGTATGCATTGCTAAAGTCAACACTAGCAAAATAACAACCTTGAGTCACTAAATCAAGAGCACTCTCAAAAGTATCCATTTTAAAATGGTGATACACAATGTTTTTGTTAAATTCTTTCAGGTTCAAAATGACTCTATAACTACCATTCTTTTTAGGTCTAGTGAAAACAGTGGAAATGAAACCATCACTAAGGTCTACATTTTCAGACAATTCTTCAATTACATTCATATCTAATAAAGATTTAATTTCTTTGTCAATCACACATGATTCAGCTGAACTAAAACGTGGCTCAAAAGGTTTTGAATTTTGTACAGGAATTTTATCATCTTTAAATTCCAAGTGACAACCTTTCACAATATCTAATATACTTTTATCTGATGTTAAATCTTTCCATTCAGAAATGAAATTTTTCAGTACACCTGCTCTAAATTCACATACCTTTTCAACTACTTCTGGAGGCGACTCTGCAAGCCTCTTCGCTGGTAGTTTTTTGAATCAGATGAGAAGGATGCAGCATTCGAGTAGGATCCACGACCCCTTGCAGCTCCTCGGACAAAGCGTCCACGTGATCGTCCCCTCATAAAGCGACCACGGAAGCTCCCTCTATATCCGATACCAATTTTGTTGCTGATTTTGGAACAATCTGTGATGTCTTTTACAGTTTTAGGGACATCGTCGCCAAACAAATAGTCTGTATACTTTAAATTATGACTACAAAGGTGAGTATATTCACCCTTCATATCAGGTTTCATAAATTCTCTACGCAACATACACAACTGTCTGTTGGCATGCCCCAGCAATGCCAATGATTCCATAGCATTTCCCAAAAGGTCTAAAATCTCAGGATTGTCACACTTGCCGAGCAAATGAGTCAGTTTAGTGAGTGCACAAGCACCCTTGATCAACGAAGTCTGAACATTTTGCATCTTCTTATCGGAAGATTTTGTAGTTGGGCTCAAAAAATCCCAAACCATTTGGTTAGTTTTCACAGTCACTAATGCTGAACAGTTTTCAGGACGATTTGTCGTTTTTAGAAGCTCATTATATCGTTCTTCCTCGATTCCCTCTCGGAACCAATCTGTCACGAGATTAGCTAGTTCATCATCAATAGGTTTATCACAAGTCTCTTTAACTTTAAGTTTCTTACCGGCATTTACGTACTTGTTGTCCGTATCATTCAGAATCTCGTCTAATGCGCGCTTCCTCGAAGCCGCTTCACCGGAAGTACCCGGTTCGTCCGGGGTATCGTCCTGACGATCTTCATATTCTTGGTAATCATAATCATACAGATTTTCTAGCTCTGTCATACGATCGTCTTGTTTCTTTTGATTCTCTTGAATCGCTTTTAATATGTTGAGAATCTCATTCTCGTTATTTGGCGCGGAACTATCATGTCCTCCGCCATGACCACGAGAACACGTGGAAGTGCCAGTCGAAGTCGACGAACTCGACGACGAACGTAAGTTAGACGGTGTCTTCTCCGAAGACGATGATATGTTCGGGGCTTTTTTCTTTCCCTTGACCGGTGCTTTATCATCGTCAGGGTCAGCATGGTTAGGAGCGTCCGCCATGACGCACGTGGTTTGAACTTTCAAAACCGATGAAAAAATATCTGACCACGTCAGACGAAATCGCCCCCGAATACTGATCTGACCACGTCAGAAACAAAATTGAACTCTGAAAAAGTTCTAAGAAGATATTGACTTCGTCAATATGTAAAAATATATCAAAATTGATCGAGCAAGTGAGACCACGTCTACTCGCTCCGGCTACTTGCAGTTCAATGACTTGGTGGCTGCGCAGTACTATTCACATTATCTCAGAAGTGACGTTTACGAAAAATAATCTGCAATATTACTGCAAAGTCTATTACTATAAGACCGAAGTCTGGTGTGTGTCAGCTTAGTCAAGTTAAGATAGTAGACAACTTAGTATCTCAGAAGTTTTCTGATAGCACTGTATATAGTGAGCACAATTTGTCAAAGTTACCAGATGTCCATATTGATAAGAAAAACTTGACCACTGAACAAAATGAGATTTTTTCAGAAATATTATGCAAATGAAGTCATGTGTTTTCTAAGAATGCGAACGACTTAGGCAAAACAGACTTGGTAGAGCACCGGATTGTATTAGAAGATGACCGACCCTTAATTAAGCAACCATACCGCAAGATTCCACCTGGAATGTATGATGAAATACGCCAACACATCAAAGATATGCTGGAAGCAGGGGTAATTAGAGAATCAGATAGCCCATTTTCCTCAAACGTGGTACTTGTGCGAAAGAAGGACGGAAGCTTAAGATTTTGTATAGACTACAGGATTCTAAACTCTAAGACCAGAAAAGATGCATATATGCTTCCCAGATTTGATGATGTAGTTGTTACCTTATCAGGATCCAAATTCTTTTCCAAACTTGACTTGCGATCTGGATACTGGCAAGTGGCCGTAGCTGAAGAAGACAAGCCAAAGACAGCATTCTCCGTTGGAAATTTAGGGTTTTATGAATGTAACCGTATGAGTTTTGGTCTTACCAACGCACCTGCCACATTCCAGCGACTGATGAAGAAATGTATGGGAGACATGTTATTGAAAGAATGCCTTATTTTCTTGGACGACATTTTGATTTTTTCGAAAACATTTGAAGACCACATCAGTAGATTAGAATCAGTCTTTGGAAAACTTTCAGAACATAATTTAAAACTTAAACCTTCTAAATGCGAATTTTTCAGATCATCAGTCACCTATTTAGGCCATGTCGTCGGAGAACACGGAATTTCCGCAGATCCAGAGAAGTTATCAGCAGTTAGAGAATGGAAAACACCACAGAATATCAAAGAGCTGAGGCAGTTTTTAGGATTCTCAGGGTATTATCGTAGGTTTATTAAGAATTATTCTCAGATAGTCCAACCTCTAAATTCTTTGTTACAGGGGCACAGCACAGTAAGAAAAGTCAAAAAGAAACATGTAGAACCAGCATGGAAATGGGAAACTATTCATCAAACAGCATTTGAGACCATCAAAGATTTACTTACCCAGCCACCAGTTTTAGCTTATGCAGATTATACCAAGCAATTTATTGTCCACACAGATTCAAGCAGTCATGGACTTGGTGCGGTATTATACCAGAGACAAGATGAAGTAGATAAGGTAATTGCCTATGCAAGCAGAGGGTTAAGACCAGCTGAGCGAAACTATCCTGCTCACAAGTGATTTTTTAGCGCTGAAGTGGGCCATTACAGACAAATTCCACGATTACTTGTATGGGAACCAATTTGAAGTCATTACCGACAACAATCCATTGACTTATGTACTGTCCAAAGCAAAGTTAGATGCAACCAGTCATAGATGGGTTTCTGCTCTTGCCAATTACAACTTTAGTATTTCTTACCGTCCCGGAAAATTCAACTCGGATGCAGACGCTCTTTCCAGAAAATCATATTTATTTTTGGATTCTGTTAAAGCCATTTGTAATGCAGTTTCTTTAGACATTTCAGCTGCAGAAACAATATCCCAGAATTTTCCATCAGATAAGATTACAGCAACAGATATGTCAGACATCGACTGGAAGAAAGAACAGAGAGAAGATAAAACCATAGCCAGAGTCATAGAGATTTTAGAGCAGGGAGAGAAGGGTTGGAAAGAAACAAAAATGGTACAGAAATATTTAAGAGAGAGAAAGAAACTTCAGATCATTGATGAGATTTTATACAGAAATTCCTTCTTAGATGGAGAGAAAGTTACTCAACTTTGTTTACCAGTACATTTCAAAGATGTAGTTTTCGTAGGCATTCACAAAGAAGTAGGACACCCAGGAATAGAGAAGACCATTTGGCTAGCAAAGCAGAGAGTTTATTATCCAGGGTTAGAGCAAGATATCAGAGCCAGAGTAGAGAACTGTGAGAGATGTATCAGAAGTAAAACACCTATCAGACCAGGAGCCAATCTTCATCCCATTACATCAACCAAACCATTAGAAATTCTTTGTATTGATTTTTTGTCCTTAGAGAAATGTAAAGGGGGGTTTGAAAAATATCCTTGTTATTACAGATCACTTCACCAGATACGCCTGTGCAGTTCCATTGAAAAACCAGTTAGCAACTACAACAGCTAAAGCTTTATATGAAAATTTTATTGTCCATTACAGTTTTCCAGATCAACTCCATAGTGACCAAGGGAGAAATTTTGAAAGTAAAGTCATCAAAGAATTCTGCAAGATAGCTAACATCAAGAAATCAAGAACAACGCCATACCATCCTGAAGGCAACGGATCAGTTGAAAGATTTAACCAAACCCTGATTAAAATGCTGAGTACACTAGAAGAAAGCCAGAAAGCAGATTGGAAATCTTATGTTACAACATTAGTACATGCCTACAATTCAGTCAAGAATGATGCCACTGGGTATTCTCCACATTTCTTAATGTTCGGATGGCACCCACGCCTGTCACTAGATGCATTCTTAGGAATCAAACCAGGAAATCAGATTGTAGGAGCAAAAGATCACCAGTCATACGTCCATAAACTTCAAGAAAGATTGCAGTACTCTTATAAAGTTGCCGCAGAAGAATCAAAGAAAAATGCAGAAAAAAATAAAGAAAATTTTGATAGGAAAGTTAGAAATTCTAAGTTAGAAATTGGGGATAGAGTCTTATTTAGAAAAGTAGGTTTCAAAGAAAAGCATAAACTTGCAGACAAGTGGGATGAACATGTTTACATTATTTTAGGTATTCCAAATGAAGAAATTCCAGTTTATGTTGTTAGGCGTGAGGACGGAAAAGGGTCTACACGTACCCTCCACAGAAATTTTCTTTTGCCTTTTAATTGTATTCCTACTAATGTTATTTCTTCTCCAGTTTCTAAACAGGTCAAAAAGAATCAGAGTCATCAGACTATACCCACCATTCCCTCAGATGATTCATCTCAAAGTTCTTCAGATGAGAGTGATAGAGGAGTTTACATCATACCACAGAGACGTCGTCGTCAAAACACTCAGCAGTCTTCTCCTCGACAGTCAACTATAAACCAATCCTCTCCCCGACAGTCAACTATGAACCATTCATCTTTTCGACAGTCATCAAACCATTCTTCTTTACATGAATCTACTATACCATCTTCTTTTTCTAGATCTTCAATTTCAGTTTATTCGCCCAGTTATAGTACTCCACCTCCCAGAAGATCGACTAGAGTTAGTAAACAGCCAGAGAGATATGGGGAGTGGCAGTATGTCCAGGATGTCAGCCAGAAATGTGTTTACTTAGAGACATTAGTGTAGAGCCAGCAGAGATGTGATTAGTTATAGACACTTTTGTAGTTTGTCTGTGTGTCAGTGTGTTTTCATAGTTGCAGATATTTTCATGAAGTTATACTTCTAATTATTTTTTTTATTATGTGTATATACTTACAGGTATGACTTATATATTATATGATGACAACAATGAAGTTTGTTCTTCATCAGTATTACTACTGATGTATGATAACTTATATTTTTTATGACCACTTGACCCATGCCCTGTTACCCTTGGCTAGGTTATAAGGTAATGTCAGGAGCCATTTTCTCCTGGCAGGGGGAATATGTAGCCAGGTGTTGGATGTTGGATCCACCTATTTGTGTTTGGTTAGTTCACTGTTTGTCTATCTTCGTTGTCATTGGCTGTCGGTGTCACGTGATTTAGTATGATAGAGAGAAAAGGGTGTATGAGAGAGAGAGAGTGAGTTGTATTCACTAACAAAACCTGTTTTAAATTACCTGTCCGCCTATACCCATACCCTTGCACACCATCAAGGTAGAAGCACCAATTTATGAATGTATAGCGTGTAAGGTGATGTAGACTGGTAAGCTGTTATCTATATTTATAATTTCCAGTTATATATAGATTTAAGTAATTTAAATGTAAAGATAATGTAAGATTTGTAAAACGTATTTTTAAAGTTAGTGAACTGTGTGTAAAGAATGAATGCTTAGTATTTTGTATGAATGTTGTAGGTTTATTTCCATACATATAAATCATCAAAACCCAAGAATATTGTTACTGATCTCTACCGACGGGTTACATAACCAAAGAGAGGTAACTCTAACATCAATATCTCCTTTCAAACTCAAGGCTCATACATTTGACTGATAGAATTACTTCATCATGTTCATGTCCCATTGTGAGTACAAACAAATAAGTAAAAGTTTAATACACTCTTGTAATTTTATTAAATAATCTTTATATATGTGTAACGGGAGAGGAGAAAGATGCAGCGGACCAGACCAGGATTTGAACCGGGGTCCCCTGAATCTCCGTTCAGGTGCTCTACCCACCGAGCTATCTGGGCACCTGTGATCCAACTTATCCGCCCATCTCTTACATTATAAATATTAGTACAGATCATTTTGGTTGCGATTTCAACTCAGGGTTGTGCCAGAAGTAGGTGTCTTGTAAAAGTGAATTTTTCTGCTTTCTAAATTCATAGAAAGATGTCACACTGACCTTTGCTCATGACAGCTTCGAGCACACTCCACCACCCTGAGGCTCATGGGACACTGGGAGAGGTGTGAGATAGACTCATTATCTCGAGATTCTTCTTGACTCGACTCGACATCAGGTAACCCCGAGTAACATCCCTGGAACCCGTCTCCTTCTGTAAAACATTAAACATGTCAAATTAGTACCGGTCACAGTACCCTAGTGGTCTGTAAAACATTAAACATGTCAAATTAGTACCAATCACAGTACCCTAGTGGTAGAGTGCTCGCTTTGTGATCGGGAGGTCTGGGTTTGATTCTCGTTTGCAGGGCTCAGTCACAAGTTTCTGATCATGGGGTGAGCGCTGGACTGGTGCAAGGTAAAAGGAAAGAAAAATAATATTACAGACCAGACCAGGATTTAAACCAATGCCTCTTACAGAGAGATTTCACTGACTGTGCTATTTGTCCTGAATGGGTTATAGAAAAGCATATAGGCCTAATATATATAACGCACTTCATGAAATATGCCAGCTTGAAGCATCATACTTCATTACATTCATTTCTTAAATGCCTTCAGGCTGAATACTGTGATGTGGCGAATCCAAGAATTTTGAAAAAAGGGCGGGAGAATCTAGATCTAGGGGATGTAACAAATGAATTTGTTGGTGACAGTGAAAACAGATTGTTCGTTTTTGGAAAGTTCCAATGAAACAAAGGACTAAAATTGTGCCATTTTGATTGTAACCCGTCGGTAGAGATCAGAACAGAATACAGAGTTCTTGGGTTTTGATATTTTATATATGGAGTATAAACCTTCAACATTTATACAAAATACTAAGCAATCATACTTTACACACAAGTCACTAACTTTAAATATCCGTACTTTACATCAACTTTACATTTAAATTACTTGAAATATATATGTAACTGGAAAGTATGAATATAGATAAAAGCTTACCAGTCTACATCACCCTTTATGCTATACTTTCAATAATACGTGCTGCTACCTTGACGGTGTGCATGGATATATGGGTATAGGCGGGCAGGTGTTTAAAACTGGTTTTGTTAGTATTGAATACAACTCACTCTCTCTCTCATACACCCCTTTCTCTCTATCATACTAAATCATGTGACACCGACAACCAATGACAATGAAGACAGACAAACAATGAAGACACTAAAGCTAAACCACAAATAGGTGGATCCAACATCCAACACCTGGCTACATATTCCCCTGCCAGGAGAAAATGGCTCCTGACATTACCTAATAACCTAGCTAAAGGTACCAGGGCATGGGTCAAGTGGTCAATAAAAATATACAAGCTATCATACATCAGTAGTAACACTGATGAAGAACAAACTCCATTGTTGTCATCATACACATACCTGTAATTATATACATAGTATAAAAATGATTGAAGTATAACTTCATGAAAATATCTAACTAAAACACACTGACACACAGACAAACTTCTCAAGTGTCTTTAACTAATCATATCACTGCTTATACTACACAAGTGTCTCTAAGTAAAAACATTTCTGGCTGACATTCTGGACATACTGCCACTCCCCGTATCTCTCTGGTGCTTTACTAACTCTAGTTGATCTTCTTGGAGGTGGAGTACTAATACTTGGTGAATTCACTGAAATAGAAGATCTTGAATGATAAGATGGTACAGTAGATTCATGTAAAGAAGAATGGTTTGATGACTGTCGAAGAGAAGAATGATTTGTAGATGACTGTCGAAGAGAGGATTGAGGGCTTTGTCGATGACGACGCTGTGGTATGATGTATACCGGTACTCCGCTATCGCTCTCATCTGATGAACTTTGAGATGAATCATCTGAAGGAATGGTGGGTGTTGTCTGATGACTCTGATTCTTTTTGACCTGTTTGGAAACTGGAGAAGAAATAACATTAGTAGGAATACAATTAAAAGGCAAAAGAAAATTTCTGTGGAGGGTACGGGTAGACCCTTTCCCATCCTCACGCCTAACAACATAAACTGGAACATCTTCATTTGGAATACCTAAAATAATGTAAACATATTCATCCCACTTGTCTGCAAGTTTATGCTTTTCTTTGAAACCTACTTTTCTAACTAAAACTCTATCCCCAATTTCTAACTTAGAATTTTTAACTTTCCTATCAAAATTTTCCTTATTTTTCTCTGCATTTTTCTTTGATTCTTCTGCGGCAACTTTATAAGAGTACTGCAATCTTTTTTGGAGTTTTTGAACATACGACTGGTGATCTTTTGCTCCTATATTCTGATTTCCTGGTTTGATTCCTAAGAAAGCATCTAGTGACAGGCGTGGGTGCCATCCGAACATTAAGAAATGTGGAGAATACCCAGTGGAATCATTCTTGACTGAATTGTAGGCATGCACTAGTGTGGTAACATACGATTTCCAGTCTGCTTTCTGGCTTTCTTCTAATGTACTCAGCATTTTAATAAGTGTCTGGTTGATCCTTCTACTGATCCGTTGCCTTCAGGATGGTACGGCGTTGTTCTTGATTTCTTGATGTTCGCTATCTTGCAGAATTCTTTGATGACTTTACTTTCGAAATTTCTTCCTTGGTCGCTATGGAGTTGATCTGGAAAACTGTAATGAACTATAAAATTTTCATATAAAGCTTTGGCTGTTGTTGTCGCTAACTGGTTTTTCAATGGAACTGCGCAGGCGTATCTGGTGAAGTGATCTGTAATAACAAGAACATTTTCAAACCCCCCTTTACATTTCTCTAAAGACAAAAAATCAATACAAAGAATTTCTAATGGTTTGGTTGAAGTAATGGGATGAAGATTGGCTCTTGGTCTGACAGGTGTTTTACTTCTGATACATCTCTCACAGTTCTCTACCCTGGCTTTAATATCTTGTTCTAACCCTGGATAATAAACTCTCTGCTTTGCTAGCCAAATGGTCTTCTCTATTCCTGGGTGTCCTACTTCTTTGTGGATTCCTATGAAAACTACGTCTTTGAAATGATCGGGCAAACAAAGTTGAACAACTTTCTCTCCATCTAAGAAGGAATTTCTGTATAAAATCTCGTTGATGATCTGAAGTTTCTTTCTCTCTCTTAAATATTTCTGTACCATTTTTGTTTCTTTCCTACCCTTCTCTCCCTGCTCTAAAACCTCTATGACTCTGGCTATGGTCTTATCTTCTCTCTGTTCTTTCTTCCAGTCAATGTCTGACATATCTGTTGCTGTAATCTCATCTGATGGAAAATTCTGTGAAAATGTTTCTGCTGCTGAAATGTCTAAAGAAACTGAATTACAAATGGCTTTAACTGAATCCGAAAATAAATAAGATTTTCTGGAAAGAGCGTCTGCATCTGAGTTGAATTTTCCAGGACGGTAAGAAATACTAAAGTTGTAATTGGCGAGAGCAGAAACCCATCTATGACTGGTTGCATCTAACTTTGCTTTGGATAGTACATAAGTCAATGGATTGTTGTCGGTAATGACTTCGAATTGGTTGCCGTACAAGTAATCGTGGAATTTGTCAGTAATGGCCCACTTTAACGCTAAAAACTCTAACTTGTGAGCAGGATAGTTTCGCTCAGCTGGTCTTAACCCTCTGCTTGCATAGGCGATTACCTTGTCTACTTCATCTTGTCTCTGATACAACACTGCACCAAGTCCATGACTGCTGGAATCTGTGTGTACAATGAATGGCTTGGTGTAGTCTGCGTATGCTAACACTGGTGGCTGGGTAAGTAAATCTTTGATCGTCTCAAATGCTGTTTGATGAATAGTTTCCCATTTCCATGCTGGTTCTTCATGTTTCTTTTTGACTTTTCTTACTGTGCTGTGTCCCTGTAACAAAGAATTTAGAGGTTGGACTATCTGAGAATAATTCTTAATAAACCTACGATAATACCCTGAGAATCCTAAAAACTGTCTCAGCTCTTTGATGTTCTGTGGTGTTTTCCATTCTCTAACTGCTGATAACTTTTCTGGGTCTGCGGAAATTCCGTGTTCTCCGACGACATGGCCTAAATAGGTGACTGATGATCTGAAAAATTCGCATTTAGAAGGCTTAAGTTTTAAGTTATGTTCTGAAAGTTTCCCAAAGACTGATTCTAATCTACTAATGTGGTCTTCAAATGTTTTCGAAAAAATCAAAATGTCGTCCAAGAAAATAAGGCATTCTTTCAATAACATGTCTCCCATACACTTCTCCATCAGTCGCTGGAATGTGGCAGGTGCGTTGGTAAGACCAAAACTCATACGGTTACATTCATAAAACCCTAAATTTCCAACGGAGAGTGCTGTCTTCGGCTTGTCTTCTTCAGCTACGGCCACTTGCCAGTATCCAGATCGCAAGTCAAGTTTGGAAAAGAATTTGGATCCTGATAAGGTATCTACTACATCATCAAATCTGGGAAGCATATATGCGTCTTTTCTGGTCTTAGAGTTTAGAATCCGGTAATCTAGGCAAAATCTTAAGCTTCCGTCCTTCTTTCGCACAAGTACCACGTTCGAGGAAAATGGGCTATCTGTTTCTCTAATTACCCCTGCTTCCAGCATATCCTTGATGTGTTGGCGTATTTCATCATACATTCCAGGTGGAATCTTGTGGTATGGTTTCTTAAAGGGTCGATCATCTTCTAATACAATCCGGTGCTCTACTAGATCTGTTTTGCCTAAGTCGTTCGCATTCCTAGAAAACACATGACTCCATTTGCATAAAATCTCTGAAAAAATCTCATTCTGTTCAGTGGTCAAGTTTTTCTTGTCAATACGTAAATCTGGTAAATTTGACAAATTGTGCTCACTATGTACAGTGCCATCAGAAAATTTCTGAGAAACTAAGTTGTCCACTATCTTCACTTGACTAAGCTGACACAAATCAGACTTTGGTCTTATAGTAATAGACTTTGCAGTAATATTGCAGATTTTCACTTGAATTCTACTGCTGTTTGCCGTAGTATCTAGTTCAACCACTCTTGGACAAACAATATAGTTTGACTCACTGTCAAAGCATTCAGTAATATACTGTGCATTCTCACCCTGAACTCCTCTAACCAGACCTTGTACTACATAGGATTGGTATGGCTCAACAACAATGGGCTTTTTACTCATCGAACGCACGCAGTAAGATCCTCCCATGCTGTTGACTGCTAACTTCCATGCTTTAGGAACATCTTCAACATCTGAAACAAAATCTTTATAAAATCTTATCACATTTGTTCCCAGTATGACAGGGCATTGTGTATTGAATTCATTGTCTGGAACAAATAAAATATGTGCATACAACTCTTGTTCACACAGTAAAGGAATGTTAACACAACATTCTACATAGCCGAGGTATGGTAACACAGAACCATCAGCTACAGACACTTCAAGAGAGTCGATATCTTGTAACTCAGGTTTGTCAATAAGAGTTTTGTAACCTGACAGTGAAATGGTACTGACCATAGACCCACTGTCTATAAGTGCTAACATTGCCTGATCTTGAATCATGACAACACTTTTGTTACTTTCACCCACTAACTGACAACTTTGTTGGCCATTAGATTCACCAACCTTTGATTGGCCATCAGCAAAGGCGGTTAATCTTTTGACTCATTCTGTTTTGTAAATTTATTACCTGAATATCTCTGTTGTCCTCGGTTGTTTACAAAGTGTCTGCCGTTACCTCTGTAACCTCTACCTGTGCCATAATTTCCTCTGAAATTTGAACTTCCAGCTGAGTGAATTTCAAGTCTCTCTAAAATCTTGTTAAATTTGTCATCTATCTTAGTTTCTATTTCACTCACCTTAGCATCCAGCTTTCTCTCAAGTGCTGACAACCTTTTATCTGTCTCATCTGTACCAGTGGTAATCAAATGGCTGTGAACTTTCTTCTCTCTAGGTACACCTGTACTAACCTCACCTGATTTACCTCCACTGCTGATGCTGATTTCCTTCTCTACCTGTCTTATCTCCCTAAGCAACTGATCATGGCTTTGAATAGTATCGTACTTATGTCTTGTTTGGGACTTAAGTTTTTCGCAACGTAAAGAAGTCCAAAATTTGTGACGTAAGAGATCATTCTTAGCATCCTTGCGCAAATGATTATTGTCAATAGCTGTTTGTAAAAGCGACTCAATTCTACAACCAAAAGATGTAACATTTTCATTTGGTAACTGAAAAGAATTGAAAAACTCCTGCATTATCATTCCATTGGTTGAAATATCTGAAAACAATGCATCAAGTTTGTCTAAAATCTCACCAGTAGTTGCTTTCTCACCGAGAGGTATCAACATCTTCCTAGCTGTGCCTCTAAGGGACCTACGCATTGCTTGCAGCAAATGACTAGAACCTACCTCTGGATCACTCTGCAGACATCTGATCTCAAATGTTCATTCTGAATAACTTATATCTCCTTTCTGGGGTGGTTCATCACCTGAGAATGGTGGAATCTTGGGAATTACTTCAGTTGAAATAATCTGAGAATGTCCCATACTATGTCCTACTACCTGATCATCCTTTGTCTGATTCAAACTGAAATTATCTGACAGTTTAGCTCTACCTCTTCCAACAAAATATGTTTTAGGAAATGCTCCAGAAACAACTTTGGGCATGCTAATCTTTGGCAGTATATCATACTTACCACTTGCAATCAACTTTTTGATAATAGCATCTTCTGAACCTAACTCATCGCCCCCTTCTGCACCTTCAACTTTATTTTCTTTGTCTGACATACTTACTTCCACTTGCAGAAGGCAAAAACAAAACACAGCAAAAATCACCAAAAAACGTACAGCGCCGCGATTCTGAGTACTCGATAGAATTCTACGACTCGAGTTCGGTGTCAATGAACATGCAAACATTTGTAAACAAAACTTCTCACATACTCACACAGACTGAAAAAAAAACTAGGTGACACTTGATATGTTCAACAACAAAAAAAATAACACAATAAATTCTTTCAAAAAGAAATGATAAGTAATTATGTCAAATGGAAACATCCGAGATCTCTTTTTCTGTACTCTAATTAAATAACCCCTGTAAACTAAATGGACTGGACTGTCTAAGTCAAATATCTAATAAAATAACCCCTGTAAATTAAACGGACAGGACTGTTGGGCAAAGTAATATGGAGTATTTACCCTGAAATAGAACATTAATGAACTTGAACTGTTTGTCTCTGACTACTACACAATGATAACTACCAAATATGACACAACAAACTCTAACTTACCACTCCTGAGATAACCTGAATTTCCTCACTTTCTCTAAAATGGTTGTTAAGGGTTTGTTATATACAGTGCAATTAGAATGGAACAGAATTTCTAGTAAGAGACTGTGCTGTTACAAACATGCAGGTAACTGTGAGCTATCTCTTAACCTAATGTGCAAATGTACACCCTAGCAAAATATTCCTAATCCTAGAACATACACAGAAGATGAAACATAAATCAAATTGTCACACAAACACTGCACATGCTTACAATGACATAACATGGACAATGTAAACAAAACACATGGCATGGACAATGTAAACAAATGACATGATATGAACAAAATAAGAACAAGACACATTGACAACACAAGAAACACAAATAAACATGTAAATAAACAAATAAACAGTCAAACAAATGCAAAATTTTAATTACCAGTACTTAGAAATAATGTTATTCCAAGTGAATTGTCAATCCTCGTGTTCACAGGTACACTTCCGGAATATAGGATTTGGATAGTTCGTACGCGATTGAGTTCGCTTTGATTCGAACTAGCTCGAGCTAAAGTCGTGTGACGTCACGTAAACGAAGAAAGTCGATGATCACTCGGCATAAGTCGGGTGGTCCAATGGTGATGCGAATCGCATCCGTAATATACAAAAGTCCGGCCCCGAATGGAATGAAATGGCGGATCCTAGAATTTAACTGAATCACACAGCTGATAAGCAGGATCACAAAGATTAAGATACAGGGTGTTTCATAATATATGTTACATTTTGAGATCTAATTATTTTTCTTACCTGACATATTTCTATTACAACATTTATATCATTTTAAACATGGAATCCTGCATTTTTTATCCGTGTGAAAGAGTCAAGGAAATCATGGTCTTGCAATGATTAATAGTGCTATAAAAGCGGATGTCATAATTTGAATATTTCTCGAAATGGACTTGACTTATACACTCAGTGCTGAATAGTAAAGTTTTTTTTTTTTTTTCAAATCATGTCGCCAAAATTCATTCCATTCATTCACAAGTTCATGAAATAAATTTTCTAAAAAAAGAAGCTTTCTAGTATGCTTATCAGAAGGGTAGTAACAAGGTTAAAGGACAGGGATGGGCAGTATGCGATAAATGACACAGTATTCCAGAAAGCCTAAGATTTTAAGAAGTGGAGATTTTATGGGTAAAGTCGAGACTCTTAGTGTAGCGAACTTCTGAGAAAAGTGTCTGATAGATATTTCCAGAAATCCATTTTGGCAATATCCACATTTTCAGCATATAATGAACTTTTAAATATGATTTGAAGTAATCAGTATACAAATTGTCAATAATTAATGAAAGGAAAGAGTTTGAGCTCTGCATTCGACAATCTCAATTTTTGGGCTCTTTTCTGACGGGTTCTTAAGGAACAGGGTCTACAATCCTAGATCACAGATCTTGAGTGAGCTAAAAAAAATTATAGACCTTCAAATGAGTGTCTATGCAAAAATATGTGACAAGGTTATATACAAATTTCAAGAAGCAACTTCATTTGTTATTGAATTAATGCAGATCATTTGGAAAATGTAATGTGAACTTTTGACGTCGTGAAATTCAACGTTGCAAAAATGGCACAACTTGGAAACTTTGATTATTTTCATCAATGTTTAACATTTTGTTCAGTGTTTAATATTTTAATTGGTAATTGAATATTATGAATCTCATGGATATGTGCATCAGTTTGATAAAAAGACTTATCTGTATCTTTTTCTTTTGTCTGTCAAATTGAAGACTCAAAATGTAACATATATTATGAAACACCCTGTACAATTTCACAATACACAAAATCACAAGATGATTTGTAATTTTCAGTTCACTGCAGTGAAGATCAATCTTTTCATTGTGAAGTAGAGATAAAGTATAGATGATAGGGTATTCAGCACTCGATCGTATGTTGATTTACGATGTCAAAATGTAGACTTGCTCCAAAATATTATAAGCGTGGGCGCCATTGTAACCCGTCGGTAGAGATCAGAACAGAATACAGAGTTCTTGGGTTTTGATATTTTATATATGGAGTATAAACCTACAACATTCATACAAAATACTAAACATTCATACTTTACCGCAATTCACTAACTTTAAATATCCGTACTTTACATCAACTTTACATTTAAATTACTTGAAATATATATGTAACTGGAAATTATGAATATAGATAAAAGCTTACCAGTCTACATCACCCTATATGCTATACTTTCAATAATACGTGCTGCTACCTTGACGGTGTGCATGGATATATGGGTATAGGCGGGCAGGTGTTTAAAACTGGTTTTGTTAGTATTGAATACAACTCGCTCTCTCTCTCTCATACACCCCTTTTTCTCTATCATACTAAATCATGTGACACCGACAACCAATGACAATGAAGACAGACAAACAATGAAGACACTAAAGCTAAACCACAAATAGGTGGATCCAACATCCAACACCTGGCTACACTGAATTGCTTATTATTTCGAGATAATTGCATTTACCGCCATGTGCGGTAAATGCCAGTTATCGAAGAAGAATAGCCTAAGCGCGATAACTCCCCTGTCCTCAACCAAATTTCTAAAATAGCCCCAAGCCTTAAATGCGCTTGCGCACACATCCTCTTCGCTCGACGATTTTGATCACCCACCCGCCCCCACCATTTTATGTAGATTAATATTCCTCATCTAATCCACACATTTTTTTTTCCTTTACACCGATCATCCGTAAAACTTGTTTACATATACCAGTCATCCATAAAAACTGCTTACATATATACATCACCCTATTCAGTTACGTACGCGGATATGCATACATATAGTATTTTTATCATAGGTATGATAGGGCATAAATATTGTGCATTCAATTATTATTAGTTTTCTCCTGTGTTTCTGCTGTTATCATTTTCCGATTCCAGCGCAACATCGTCCCTCGTCATGGCTTTAGAGATCCTTCCAGGCTGAAATCCATGCCGACGAACTACAGAATTTTGCAACAAGCCATCGCTGGCAACTTCTGTTTACCCTCCAGGGTTGTCAGCACCATATGGCTCCGTTTCTGCAAACCGTAGGCGCCAAATGCCAGATTGAGGATCGGCGCTTACTCATTGACACTTGCAATAATACTTGATCATTGTCCATTGTTTGATACCATTGATTTATTATGTAATAACCTATCTTAAACAAAATAAAGCCATGACAGATACTGCCATTCTGAATTGCTTATTCTTTCGAAATAAATATAGCATGTAGAAGACACTAGTATGGTTGCTATTTAAAGTGTGGTAAAAATAAAATAAACGCAACAATCCAATTACAAATTGG
>PRKT01002170.1:10463-32308 GCA_003671525.1 Saccostrea glomerata | reverse complement strand
GTCCAGGAAACCTGAATTTTAAAGTTTAAAAAAATTATAAAATTGAATTAAATTTGTTTTATGAAAAATTATAATGTTGAATAAAATTAGTTTATTCATTTTTTTTGATTTCTTTTTTTTTTAACTACTGAAATTCAAAATGCTGATTTTCTTTTCTTTATTTACCTCTGCCTTCATAAGAAAGCTAACAAAATCAAAAGGAATTATAATAAAATTTAGCAATAAAGGCTCTGATTGTCATCTCATCTTAAATATAAAATGATATGGGTTAAAATTCTATATTGGATCTCTGTTTGGGGTTTTGTAACAAATCATTAATTATAAGACCCTGTCTTTATCACCCCAGTGATAGTTTTTCACTAAAATGAAGTAAAGCCTTTACCAAAAAATACTTGAGTGGATTAAGTTGTCTAAAGGTAAAGTTATCAACTTGTATGGCAATCAGTTTCTCCCATGTTCAAGAAAAGATGTTTTTAATATGCCATTATTAAACCTATTTCAAATGTAGAAAGTGAAGTTTTTACCAAAATGCTTTATTGTATGGATTAAGTGACAACAATGCTAAAAATAAAGATATAAACTTGTATGGCTTTCAGTTTCACTCCTGTTTATATGGTTGAGGTTTATATTATCCCATTATCATGCTTTGTCATATAAAAAATGCAAGACTCTAACTTATCTGTATTCAGTTGTATGCAGTTTACCTATTAAAGCCTGGTAATATAAAAAAAAAAAAATTAAAATGTTAAATTTAAAAAGAAACTTTTAGAAAAATTAATCTTATCAACTTATTCAATTTTATAATTTTTTTAAACTTTAGACAAAAGAAGGGTTCAACCCCCTCCCCCCTCCCTTGGGTGTTGGGTGAGGCTAACTTTACACCATCCTTTTTTTCCATAATGATTATTTACACATTATAGCCACTATCTACATGAAATGTCATGAGTTATAAAGGAAAAGGGTCCTTCAAATGTTCCTCAATTTAGTGTGGATATATAGTTTTAAATATTATCACTACTTGGATATTTATGGGTCTTTTGTCTTTACCATCCCTTATAACAGAGATTCTTCAAAATTGCATGAAGAATTCCATGAGTTTAACTCATGGTAACAGCCTTCCTTAGGTTAACAAGTGTATGGTTGATAGCAAATGCTTGATCAATATATTGATATTTATGGATAATCAAGAGTGTATGATATTGAAACTTTAAATATGTATAGGTCAGGCAATTTGGAAATTTTGATCATCACAACTTATATTTGACTGTATTAAAAGCAGTTATTTTAGATAAACATTAAGAAGATTACACAAACACTGTATTTCATCACTTTGGTTTAACAAATATGAAAAGTTTGAATTACTAAGGATTTATCGTAATGACATAAAAGACAAGACTTACAAAATTAATATTAAAATACTCAGTTCTCAAGATTGAAAGTTTTAAAGATTGAAAGATTGAGAGGCTGAAAGCCTAAAAGTCTGAAAGTCTGAATCTCAAGATTTAATATACAAATTGTGTTTTGAAGGATTGAAAGTCAGTACACTGTATATGATTTGCTTGTAAAACTCTCTAAAATAAAGGAGCACATTCAGTGACATATTATAGAAAGAGTGGGAGATTTTATATCTAATTCCTTACAAAATAAAAAATATCACTATGAGATCCTTATAATGAAGTTTTACTGTAGCAGGAATACATTAACCTTTAACCTGAAAAGTCAAAAGAGGTGTTAAGATATTCATGGACAACAATGGTATAGCAAACAATTGTGCTGATCTTTGACCTGAAAATCCAAAATATATGAAGTTTGTTTAATTAACCTATCCATGAAGTTTGATGAATATAAACTAAACAATTAAATTTAGCAGATGTCCACATCTCTTTGACCTTTTGACTAAAAACTTAATAAGGCCATTTATTTACCTTTGTGAAACTTTGATGAGTATCTTATATGTTGGATATATTAGCAAAACACAATCTAATCTGAGTAAAGAGGAAACCTGGAAAAGCTTGTATTCCTTTGTATGAACAAATTAATTGATGTCATGCAGATATCTTAACCAAAATATCAGAACAATCTGATGACTCTTAAAAAAAAAGTTCTCATTATACTAGTCAGAAACCATTAGTCTACCTGTCAAACACAAATATATGAATGTCAACTCAACAAAGTAAGTAGGGTTCCTTTTCTTCAAAAAGTAAAATTTTGATGCATTGGGTGAGTGTTTGTTACTTTATGCCTATAAAGAAAAATATATGCCTTCCATTTTGACTGTATGGATTAAGAACTGTTTATATAATTGAATCAAACTTATTTCTTTCATGTCATTCTCAATGTCATAGTACCCATCATTCATAATATGTACAAGTCTCAATCCTAATAGATGAATCCACATTCTGTTTTTATTTCACATCACTTGGCGGCCATATTTGAGGAAACTCAAAATTCTCTGTCCATGTTAATTTCTGGTGTATACCTTCATCAGTTGACATAACTCATTTGCTTTTTGTATTTTGATTGCCTAAATCAGAGCTATTCATACATAGAAAGAGGACAAAAAATGAATACAGTGAATTTATAGCAACAATACCTACATGTTTGATACATAAAGAGAAATATGTTTTTCATTCCTTTTTGACCTTTGGATTGACCCTGAATAGAGATACCATTTACTTTTTGGCAAGTGTAAACTATATACTGCATGACTAAACATGGTTTGTATATTGAAATATGAAATGCTTATTTTAATGCTTAAACCATAATATCCATACTGTCCTAGTGAGAATTATGCTCAATCAACTTTGTGAAATATTGCCAACTTCCAATGCTTCTAATAATTTACATTAAAAAAACTGACTCAAATAAAATTGTATCTTTTCTCATTTATTTTACAAGAAATAACATGCTGACAGTGAATCTAATCATTTTTTAAAACTGGTTAAAGTAATGTTTACAATTGTCTTAAAATGCTCAAATGCAAGTTTATTTCATACACAAATACCTTAAATGTATAGACTAAATGTACTTATGGATTAACCCCTTTGTAGTAAAACATTTTTTAAACCTGATTTTCTTGCCTATTCTCTCATATATTTCCTAATTTGAGTATTCTCAAATTATTGATTACATGAACAAACAAATTTAAGACAAAACCACAATATATGCTGAATACCCTGAAATGAAATGGTTATATATGTAAGATGTGTAACACATCATGTACAACTTTAAAGTCTACAAGATTTTAAGCTACCCGTATTATACAATAGCACTACTTTTTCAAAGTTATGAAAAATTCTCCACACAAAAAAAAATTATTTATGCAAAAGATAAAAGGTTAGGACACACTTTTAAAATACATTTTACACAAATCACATAAAGACCATTACAAATCATTTCTTCGTGCGGTACAACTTTAAAGTCTACAAGATTTTAAGCTACGCGTATTATACAATAACACTACTTTTTCAAAGTTATGAAAAATTCTCCACACAAAAAAAATTATTTATGCAAAAGATAAAAGGTTAGGACACACTTTTAAAATACATTTTACACAAATCACATAAAGACCATTACAAATCATTTCTTCGTGCTTGTTTTCCTTTTGGAACATCTGTGAACAGATATTCTGTTTTGTCTTATTAATACACAAAAAGCATCCAAAAATCATTTGGAATTGTTGTGTTAAACCCTGATACTCAGAACTTTAAGAGTTTTTGATGTGTGCCCTACTTAGAAATTATTACAATGTAACAAAGATGAAACTCATAATTTGTTTTAATCAGCAATGATAAAGTCATCAGGTTTACACATGCTTTTCTAACACATTATGTACAATTTTTTACTAGTGTGTCTTTGTTCACAAAAAATTGAAATCAACAGTACTTAGCATTCCATATTAAGAAATATGAACCCTAGCTATTAAAAATCTAAAAGTATATTTGTGCATCAATGCATTATGTTTAACAAAACAATGTCTTTCACTGTGATGAAAATTGTCTTCTTCATATAACATGCAGATGAAGACCTTCTTTGGATGATGTCATTTTCACACGTAGAAAAGAAAATAATTCAACCAAAAACTAAAAGACTGTCATTAAAATTTTAAGGACATTAGAGGATGATATCAAGACCGTTGTGCATCAATGCATTATGTTTAACAAAACAATGTCTTTCACTGTGATGAAAATTGTCTTCTTCATATAACATGCAGATGAAGACCTTCTTTGGATGATGTCATTTTCACATGTACAAAAGAAAATAATTCAACCAAAAACTAAAAGACAGTCATTAAAATTTTAAGGGCATTAGAGGATGATATCAAGACCGAAGTCCAGGAATTGATAAAATTCTACAATTATCATCCAAAGATGTATATGTTTGGATTTATTTTTTTTAATTCACAACCAAATCCCATTTAATCTTTCAAACTTAAAAAAAAAATTCTATACCTTTGAATTAAAAATTTTAAAATCTAGAGGAGTCTTCCCAATACCTATCTACATGTATTTATGACTGAAGGTATGTAAATCACCAGAGTTGCTGTACTGCACCATTTGAATAAAAGTCATATCCACAGTCTTGACTTTTTTCCCTAAACCTTATTTCAAAACATAAATTATTACAACCAGTCTTTATCTACGCAGTGATAATAAAATTTTTACAGAAATCTAAGGTATTACATAGTAATAGTCTTTTGAACATAGTGCATATGATTTACATTTCAATTTTTTCCAAAGAATATGCTATGCCACCCAATAGAGCTGATATAAAGTCTCTAGTTTATCACTAAATGTTAAAAGTCACAACAACTAAATTTTACCCAGGAGAAAAATGATCCAAAAATCTATAGAAAATCTCCGAATCTTTCTTTACTTATGATGTGAATTTTGCAGGTTACAAATTATTGTCAAAGGTAGTTATCTCAATAATCTCATGCTTTGACCCTGACAAAGTGTCCTATAAAACTAAGTGTATTACTCTAACCTGTTCTGTGTAGTAAGCATGAAGTCTATGGGATGATAGAAATATTCAAGATATTATTACATCAGATTCAAAGATCAGGGGACACTTACATCTTTATGGGGGTCCTATTGAGACCTATTAAATTCAAAATAGGAAACATACATACACAAACAAAATGTATTTACAGTTCCAGGAAAGTAATAATTACACCAAAGCTAGCTTTTAAACATCTGTGTAATTTTTTTAGGGGTTGTAGAAATAAGATGAAAAATAAAAGGTTTAAATGTATACTTCTCATACATAACAACTGTCTTCAATATGAATTAGTAAAAATAAAATTCACATTTAGATACTTTGAAGTCTGGGAATAATTTTTTTAAGATCTCATACTATCAGAAAATCACAATATCAATTCTAGGATTTTATTAGACATCAGTTTGTTATAAGACAGCAATTTATCTATTGTTGTGTATGACAGAATATGAAAGAGATGAAGGGGAGAACTTTTGACTTTTTTTTTCCTTCATCATAGTTTAAAATATATATTATACAGGTCTTTATCTATGTAGTGAATATAGGAATTTTACAGAAACCCAAGGTATTACATAGTAATAGTCATATAAACACCTTTGAACATTGTACATTTGATTAACATTTCATTCCTTTCCTAAGAATTTGCACCTAATTTTTATAAAGTCTATAAGTTATTACACAATGTTTAAGTTTTTGCATTGCAGGATTCAAATCAGTAATCTCAGTAATTAACTTTTACCCAGGAGGAAATGATCCAAAAACTCTATAGAAATATCTTATTGATTCTTCATCTGTGTACTTATGATGTGAAATTTGTAAGTTACAAATTATTGTCAAAGAAGTCATCTCAATAATCTTATGCTTTGACCTTGACAAAGTGTCCTTAACAACAAAGTGTATTCCATTCTATATGTAATTAGTATGATGAATATGGTATGATAAAGATATTCAAGATATTATTAAACCACAGATTATGAGACACTTGCATCTTTATTGGGGGTCTTATTGAGACCAATTTTAAATTCAAAATAGGACACACACACATACACAAACAAAATATATTTACAATTCCATGAAAGTTAAATAATAACATTAAATCCAGCATCTGGATATCTGTGTTAATTTCTAGGGGGTTGTAAAAATTAGATGAAAAATAAAAGGTTTTAATGTGTAATTCCCATACATAACAACAGTCTTCAATATGAATTGGTAAAAATAAAAGTCACATTCACATACTTTGAGGTCAGTGAGAATTAGTTTTTAAAGAGCTCATGCTATCAGAAAATCATATTTTCATATTTTCACTACTTGATTTGACTAGATCTCAGTTTGATAAATGATTACACTTTATCCATAGTCAGTGTCTGACAGTGAAAGATACAATCCTGGCTCCTTTCTTTGTCATCCTGTAAACCACAGTTTATGATCGTACTGGTTTAATTGGTTGGAAATCATATTTATCTATGTTCTTCTTAAATCCTCCATCTTCTTAAGTTTGGTTTTCTTGTTTCAGTGTTCCAAGAGAGGATATTCTGTTAGTCTTTGCATAATCTGATAGTCTTTCACCATTCAGAGAGTAGACATAGATCATTTCCACAAGCCTTCACTAGAATATCCTGAAAAAATAAAAAATAATGTCTTAGTTAAAATTTTTTTTAATGTAATATAAGCTTGATGGAATTCTAAATATAGACAAAAAGGGTATAAATACAAGGTGTAATATCAGATTTTGACTTTTCATATTAACCATGGGTAACACCTCCAGTAAAGAAAAGAGTAAAGGAATGAGTAAAATTCAGTTTGGAGAGAGAATTCTTTCAGAGAAAGATGTAGACAGAGGTATACCAGTTAAAATAAAAAAAGATGGCACTATTGAGATCATTTCTCAAGAGGAATATAACCAAATATGTCCAGAAAAGGGTGATCCTAATGTTGTCAGAGATTACATAGAAAGACCCTTGATTGCAGAAGAAGCAAATGAAGAATATAACCATTTATCACCAAAAGAGGGTAAGAATTACTTGGATTACCCTGAAAGACCTTTGACTGGAGAAGAAGAAGTCAAGTTTATAGATGATAAGAGAAAACAGTTGTCAGAAAAAAAAAGATTGTTAAAGACACATGATTTTTAGCCCACAAAACCATTGGAGATACAAGGATTACAAGATATAAGGATTAATGGAGGAAGTCCAAACTGAACTCTTGGAAGACATTAAGGCTCATTATGAGAGTAACTTTCCAGTGTTTGTTTATTACAAAATTATGTATTCTGATTAAAAAAAAAAAGTTTTCACTTTCATTTGTTGTGCCTTTGACCATTTAAATTGACCTTATGGTCAAGATTGTGATATATACACTCTGATAATCATATATGATGTCTCTATGATGTTTACCTCAAAAGATTGAATCAGGGTATTTGTGTTTAAAGAGCTGAAGAAACTATACAGACAGATCTATAATGATTTTGGAAGCATGCATATTAATGAGGGTAAAGGAGATATAACACTTGAATTCATTACTACATTATTAAAAAGAAAGAACACAAACTCATAGAAATGATATTGAAAGTACCTTTTATGAATAAAGTGTCATGCTCCAAGGTATTATTTTTATAAACAGGAGAAGGTTTACAGCAGTCCCATACACTCATAAGAAGATCTTGGGTAGTAGAAACACCAGGAAATTTTAATTCCAAACAATCAGATCATCTTACAACAGTTATAAGGTTACAATCTTTATACATAGTCAAGAGGGTCATTAAGATTTTTTTTCTGATCATCCTAATGAGCCACATTATAGTATTCTCTCCCTTTGATATAATGTTAATATTAAATGGAAAATTCAGAATTTATCAGCAATTGAAGTCAAAACTTCCTCTCTTTTACCAACTATGCTATTAAGGAAGCTGGGGGTTAACAAATTAGCAATATTTAACTTATTCTATAGATATGCTATCTCAATGGGTTTAAAGGAGATACATGTATATCACTTGAATTAATTACTAGATTATTAATAGAAATAACAAAAACTCATAGAAATGATATTGAAAGTACCTTTTATGAATAAAGTGTGATGCTTCAAATTATGTTTTGACAGGAAAAGGTTTACAGCAGTCCCATGCACTCATAAGATTAGATCTTGGGTAGTAGAAACACCAGGGAATTTTAATTCCACACAATCAGATTATCTTACATCAGTTATAAGGTTACAGTCTTTATACATAGTTAAGAGGGTCATTAAGATTTCTTTTCTGGTCATCCTGATGGGCTACATTATAGTAATCTTTCCCTGTGATATAATGTTAATATCAAATGGGAAATTCAGAATTCATCAGCAATTGGAGTCAAAACTTGCTATCTTTACCAACTATGATATTAAGGAAGCTGGGATTTTTCAAATTAGCCATATTTAACTTATTCTATAGATATGCTATATTCAGCTGTTAACTATCATTTGGCAAAGAAAACTTTCATACATTTTAGTTTTAAAATTTGATCATGCATTTTTGTATATATATAGATATATATATATTGATATGGGGCTCTTCTTCTTCTTCTAAAGGATATCAATATGGTTTAAACATGACCATAATCACCAAGCCCTCTTTATTTAAAAAACCATATATCATTTACTTATCAATTCCAAAATATAAACATGCATATGTAAAAATAAATAAATAAATAAAAGTTACAATTGTATCTCATTGAAACTTTACCTTCAAGTTTGTGTGTTTCTATGTTGATTGACAAACTGTGTATTTCCAAAGGAAGACCAGCAGCCAGGCTTCACTTCATAGAGAATGGCTTATAGATGGTTAGGAACAAAACATAGCTTCCATGTTGATGACTGTAGAAATAAAAGCATTTTGTTAATATGATGGAGTACTGCATGAAACAATGCATGTTTAAATACAACATGTACAATGCCAAAAAAGATCATGAACATATTTGTTTTTTTAATCTCGAAAATTTTTTTTTTAACTTTAACTCCAGATGAGAAAAGTTCATGTTTTTTATAGACAATAAACAAGCACAATTACTGTATTGATATCACAAATAAAATGATTATCAAATTAATTATTTAGACACTAAAATACTTTTTATTAACAGCAGATTCAATTTTGGTTTAATAGCTATCAGTAATGCATACAGAAAAATACATATTTTATTTTTTTTTTAGCATCATCACAGTACAACATGTAGTCCTTCATTTTTTTGAAAAGCTCATTACCAAGAAACAACAGTGAAAATGAAAATATATGTATACCATATATCACACATATTTAGAATCAAAACAAAAAGTAAATGACTTAGAATTAATCTTTTGTAAATTCCTCCTTTTCTCTTACTAGATTCCTAATTAATATCTCTTTGATCACCATTTAGTAAGTCTGAATTCAATGGGTAACATACATAATGAATTATGAAATTATATCATAATCTATACAAAAGGACTTAATATTCCTAAGATTTTATCTATTACTATTGCTGCATTTAATATGAAGTTGTATATATATAAGTAACTAGTTACAAAGGCCTTTCACATCTTTCTGTGTTTGTATGTATGTGTTCGTCATAAATCTAATTCACTTGTCCGATTGCCCTGTCAGTACAGAACGTGTAATGTCATATACAATGTATCTATTTTACTCTGACTTGTTATATACTGTAGGTGAGTTTTGTCGTCATAACTCAGGCTAATTGGTCCATTTATTCCTTGTTGTCCTGTCCGTATCTGTGACAGGAAGTGACCGTCCCTGCCAAGCATATGTATTGTGTCAGTGTTGAGATCACAGACCAGGATGTGTGACAGAGCGTCTGCACAGATTCCTACTGGAAAAAAATCGTGATCCTGATGGGAGTCCTGTGTAGGAGAAACGGTGTCTTCCTACGCTGTCTGTCACCACTACAGCCCCACGGTGATTGTCAAACACAATAACATCTCCATTGCAGTTCTCTGTGATGTACATAGGATAAGAATACGGATCATGGGCTGTGGACATGTAGCCATGTGTAGCGGTTTTAAATATGTTATCTTAGTTATTTCACATAAATTGATGTCAGTTATGTTCACACTTTGTATATTTTTATCTTTATCTCTAACAGCTTAATGTGTATCTTAATTACCCCACATGTTTGTGTTATGTACCGCCTGCTGATTGCCATATTAATTTATGTAATTGATACATTGACTCCTAATCTTAGGGATTCAAAATATGAGCTCCTTATTGTTAGGAGCGGATCTATAGTATAAATACCTCGCTGAAACTGCATTAGAACATTTATATATTCGAACTCATTATAAGCATTACCATTCAGTACCATCATTCTTGGATTATTAACTTCGCTCATGTTACTATATTCTTGGACATTATTTGGATTTATTACTTGGATTTATTTTGTGTTTGATATTTGTGATTGTGTATATATTTGTGAGATGTGTGAATAAACTGTAGAATAGATGAACTTGAGTCTCATTTCAAGATATGAGGAGAGTTTATGGGGGATGTACAAGCCATATTGGATCTAGTCTGGTGTAAACTAAGAAATACCAAGAATGCGCTTAATACTCTACTAAACTAGCTCAAAGTTACTCAAAGTGGTAATGCACTAATTACCTACTGTTTGAGACCAAAATTAGTAAATAATTAAGTTTATTTTGTCTTAATTAGAAGAAAATTAATCATGTTAGAACTGCGCACTACAGCATTCATGAGATGAAAAATGCATTGAAAATGGAGTTAGTTTGATTCATTGATAATATGGCTACAACCATTTGTTTCGTTTTTTTCTTGTCATTATGCATAATTCTTGAAAATTTGATTTTTCATATGGGTGTCTTCCTGAGGCCATGTGTTTATTTCGTCCGCCATTCCTCTGTCACACAGAGTTCGAATAACAATGATTTTAGAATAAATGCGACAATAATAACATCAAGACAAGAAATTACTAGGTAATAATCATTAGGTTATATTACTTACTACTTTTATTTGTTGCATTGCATCGTCTGATTAATGAAAAAACGCGATTTTAACCTCACTCCAGCAAATCGGGAAAAACTGTTCTGTTTACAACTCGAAATTCCTCGTTAATATTATTCCTCTAAGCACATGGTTGGCATGTGCATATATATGCTGTGAATAGATCCGTTTATTACCATGATTATAATTAATTTTTATGGAACAAGTCTTGATAATTTGTTGGTTTCTTTAAAACTCAAGAAAAAAAGATAAAAATGTCCCAAACATATGTGTTTACGGTGGGTCTTTTTTCTGTGGAGATAGAAGTTATTTTCAAATGGGGCACTGCAAGGAGGATGCTTAGCATTTAATTTGAAAATGTTAAACAATATGCAGTGCATGAAAAAATAAATTGTAATTACATGTCTTACATTCGAAAAGTTGGTACATATGTCTATTTTGTTTAGAAGTTAGATAGAAAAAATAGGCAGTTATAGGATTTCCTTCAGGCACCTCACATAAATAGCTAGAATGTTTGCAATGACCCACACATTGTATGGGGTCATGTTTGGACACAAAAACGCATCATGTCTCATTATGTTGACAACGTTGTAAGCTCTCGCTCATTGAACATACGAAGCTTGATAAAATATAATGAGTTGTTTCTATGAAATTTAGAAGCGAGCACAATGTTTGCAAAGAAAGGTCCATTGCATATGCTATGTCTATCATCGCAAAAAAAGTGATCGAGTGCTAACCCCCCCTCCCCCGAAAATCCTTTGTTTGTTTTTCAAAATAGTGTCAAAGATAAAAAAAAATGCATTACTAAGTATGTGATGGAACATGTACTAGCCTTATAATACCACTTGTTATAAAAATATTTGGTTGCCCTCTCTCCCGATCTACTGCCTAGAAATGGCCCGACTCATTTTTTTAACATTCCATTACACGATATTTTTTTCTTTTTCTTCCGTCAACAATTCTGTTTAAATTTTCAGGATTTTTTTTCTCACCTATAAATACGGACCCAATAATTTTTCCCTGAGTTGGGAGGACCACCAAACATCATTTTAAAGATGTTTATAGGTTGATTTTTTCTCTTTACTTTGTACAATTGTAATTTTGAAAATATGGGCAAATAGAAAAAAAAATTTTTCCATTAAATCTCCTAACCCACTCTGAATGATTTCATGCCTTTTCAACTGTTGCTCCTCTGTAATGAAAATTATAAATGCATGTTTATTTGACACAGTATACGAGGGGTGATCAAAAAGTAAACAATATCTTAGGTATTTGATATTTATATTATTGTTGAAATATTCAAGTATTTTTCAAAGTGTAAAATTTTAATTGAAGGTCTTTGATAGCATATTGCTTTATTAAAAACACATCCCTTTTCAAACTTGCTTTCACCGGGCAACATAACAAGTATCATATTTAACCATCTGCCTTCCTTCACTAAAACGATATCCAATCATTGATTGAAATTATAGGAAGCCATTTAATTAATAAACTGCTTCACATGAACAAATTCTTACACGCTACTTCAAAGGCATTTCTAAGATATATACATGTGCCACGAGTTCCACTGAGACAACCATTTTTCGTCAAAAGTACCTGAATAATGACGTCATTTTCAGATTGTGACATCACAAACAAGGATCAAAACTTCAGCATATGCTATTTATAGAACTTGTGTTTGGCTATCTAATCTGAACTGTGGTTTTGTAGATATAGAGATATTTCGCGAAATTTTTGATAACGCTTCGTACTAGTAGGTACTAAAACAAGGTCATTCGTATCAATTTTATGTGTCTAATTTCTTTGTGTTTTATTGTAGATAATTAAATTTTAATAGATAATATAATTTATCTGTGGCAAACTTACAAACTCTTAATTTTTAACTTTGATGGTGCTCATTTTTCCTTACCTGGAATCAAAGAGTTTAATTTTTTTTTATATCAATACGTAAACTATATAACAACTGTTCGATAATAATACTAAATAAATTACTTCAAGCCACACTATAACACCTTTCCTCTTTTAAAAGTGTTCATATTATTTGAAATATTTTGCAACTGTAATTCTCTTCTACATTTAAAGATTGTTATGCCCCTCCATATTAAGAAGAGGTCTGGAAAACAAGATTCTGTGCCAAAAAATAGACCACGTGCTGCTATCCATGAACTACTTTTATGGTTCTTTACCCTCTTTTTGAAGACAACGGTACCTTGTTTTGAACTTGAAATTATCATTTAAAAGTGCAAAATTTAGACATTTTCTCAACAAATGGTTGTAGAGAGAACATTAATGCACAGTTTGCATATTTTTTGGATTTTTTAAGGCTCTTCTGAATTCTGTAGCTGCGCAGTTCTAAGGAGCATATCAAAAGCATTTTTCTGCAAAAGTATAGATTATATTTGCACAACATGCATTCGGTTATGCATATTTATTGTATCTTTATCAAAAAGACTTAGAATTTGATCAAAATATAATATATTTTAGCCATTTGAAGAAATGTTTACATTTTGCTCTCACTGCACTAAAAGTGGCCGTACATCCCCCTTAACGCTTCCAAAATAGAGAAATTAAATACTGAGGACAAAATGTAAATACGGCCGCTCGGTCGGCGCTACACATGCTGTATTGTTTGTTTTTGTTGTCCTTTGTCATTATAGCGTGCTATTATACCTGAATTGTCGGAATGCATCCCGACCAGTAAATCGCCGTTGAAGTGGGAGGAGTATACACACTGTGGTACCCATGGTTCTGTTTTCTTTATCAGTGTAGACTTTGTTCTGTTACCTTTAGAGAGTTTGATAATGTTACCATCCCTGTCTATGTAAATAAGATCACCAGTAAGATTCACAGTGTGTTGTACCCTTACACTCATTACATCTGTCACTTGATGTAGTATTTCACCCTCTGAGTTTATCAAGATAAGATTTTTACCATCACTGATCCAGACTTGGTCTGGTGTCACACCGGAAATATGATATATTTTGCCTGATACAGTGAAAGACCTGTGTAACACAGGTTTAGACATCAGTTTCAGCAAACATTCATTTCTTACTTGACTTTTTCCCGCCTCTATTATTTGGATTTCACCCAATAAATCAGTCACAGCCTCTATCTTGATTTCTTTATTCAGGCAGACCAGGGTGTATTTAGTGAGACTAGGAGTGTCCTTTAACTTGTGTACACGAGTCTTCTTTAGGAATATAAGGAATTGTAGCGGACTGTTTGCTGACTGCTCACGTCTGTATTCAAAGGTTTCTATGCTGGCAAGATATCTGTTTATTTTTCTCCTCTGTTTTTTTAAACTTTGAACAAATCTTTTGCGTCTTACTTTAACATCACACATGACAGCGTCTATGAGGTTCCTTAGTTTCTTGGATTTTAGTAACATCTTTGGCTGACTGTTTAAGATTTCCTCATGACAAGTTTTTAAATCAGATCTGATTTCTGCCAGAACACAACAGTTGTTATAGAGAGTCTCACTTCTGATGTTGTGAAAGATTTCTCTGTGTTTTTGACGGTCTGTTTTGTATGCTGTTCTAATGTCTAATATTTGGTGATGTCTGTGTTCTGTACATTGGAAACAGATCGGAAGTTCACAGGAATAACAGTACCTTTAATAAAACTTTCCTGGATGTCTCTCACAAGTCTCTTGTTTTGTAATGTTGTCATATTTCTCACGGTAAATCACAACATCATGGTATTTGGTATCAAGATCTATTACATGTCTCTCTTTACACTTTAGACATAGGTCATATTTACACGTGTTACAGTAGTACTCTGTGTCACCCTGACATTGTGAACACTGTCGGACTTTACATGGGGTGTTGTATCCTAATCTGTCCATGATTTACATGATTTAGTTGTTATGTTCACAATCTGCTAAAACAAAATCAAATTACAGTGTATCCTACATATAGTTCTAGGTTAGAAAGCATATAAAAGTTATAATTAAAAAGAAAAAGATGAACTTAACAACAAAACTTCATTTGCTCAAATTTTTGAAATAAATCAAGTTTATTCAGGCTGTATGTTTACAATATTCATATATTCATATATGCCACCTTCAATTTGCAAAATTATACATGTAATGTTTTGATTTTGTATGAGGGCAACATAAGTTTTTACGGACCCAATGGCCAAAAGCGTTTGCCCGTTAGGCCAAAGGCAACAGTTTGATTCAAATGTTCAGCAAAACGCATTCTGTCTGAGAACACATTCAATAATTTAATGTCTTGTTATTATTATACCATTTACTTTTTATTAAGACACATCATCAAAGGGTGTCCATGTTGGCAATTAATATGACAATTTTTTTTATAATTCTGAAACTTTTGAATTCTCAGACAATTAGATTGCTTTCTTTGTTTGTTGCTATCTAATTAAAAGTAGATGTTAGATCCGCTTGCATAATCGAGTATGGGAGGGATCTAACATCTAATTTTAGTTAGATTGTGTTGTTGTCAGAGCTATTGCAGAAAAAATACATAAACCGCTTACGTGTATTTTTTTTGTTATGACTAGACGGTACAACATAAAAGAAGTCGAACATCGCAAGGGGGATAAGGAAGCATACACAATATTCTACCTTGACTAAATCAGTGCTACATTATGACGTCATAGTAGGCAAGATGACGTCAATTCTAGAACACAAGTTTTCGTAATATTGGTATTTAGAGATGTAATTTAACTCTAGAAAATGAATAACATTAACAACAATGAAATATTCTTACTTTGTATGCTGTAGTTTGTCATTTTCATTAAAATCTACCACCGATGACGTCATATGTGTACATCAAGAAACTTTGGAATTGATTATGTCGTGTATAGAGAATTTGGCTAAGACAGCATGTACAAAAATACGTAAAATGAAGTTTAAAAAGCAAATATCGTGAATATCTTGTGAAATTCATATGGAGTACAGTTAATAAAACAGGTATGCTAATTTATTTTCATTGATTATATTTTCTTTCGAAGACAGTCAGCTATATACGTATCCCGGTCGGCCTCTCCTCTGTCATTTGTGACAAAAATAATGCATTAGAACAACAATAAGATGCATATTTCAAAACATAAAATTTGTACATATGGAAAGTTTGCCTCCCGAAATACTCGGAAAGTTCTGCTAGAATCCCGAGTAAAACATGGTTTTACGAAAAATCTCGGTTCATATGTAAAAAATTAAAAACATTGGGTAAGGTTTTGTGCTAATGTGTGGAATGATTATTTTACTGACGGGACAGTGGGATTCTAGCAGCACTTTTTAGGCAAAATAGATGTTTTTCAACTACATCATTTACTCAAAGAAATTATTAAGCTCAGGGGTATTGTTGTTCTGTTAGATTTTTTTATTAAGGAAAATTTCGCAATTAATAGAAGTCACGTGATACCGTGGTGTTGGTGCACGTCGTTGCATTAGACACTCTTTTATCTTTATGCAATAAATAATAATAGTTTACGTTTATCAGTGGTTTTGGTAACTTATCAAACTTAATTTTCTTTAAAAAGTAAATTTCCCGGAAAATGACTTGTATGATTCCTTAACATACCCGCGATGATATATCGTTCATATAACGAGATATCCTTCAAAATATGCGTACCACGTCACTAGAGGCCTATTTAAAGAAATAAAATGAATATTCTCTTACATATATAATATGTATTCCATTGGTTATTTACATTTTTTTTCACATGTAATTTACAATGGGGTTATTAGATATTAAATGGTATCCGTAAAAGTGAAATGCCAGTGTATATAAACAATTTATCAATTTAGATTAATCATCAAACATAGATAAATTTTGAACAGATATAGATTGATTTTCATGAAAAATAAAAGAGTTGAGGTATATTTTTAGATATATTACTTTCTATATTTTAGTTATATTTCGGCTAATACAGTTTGCTTGTTTTGTCTATTGGGAATAGAGGATGCGCTAAATGGAGGGGGGGGGGGGGGGGGAGCGAGTAATAATCTAGTGGAGACAGACATCTATCGTTACACATGGTCAAGTAAGATACAAAAATAAAATGTGTTTAGATGCTGCCTTATGATCCCCGATCCATTTTTTTATTCATTAGAACACTCATAATTGCCGGTAGAAAGCTGCTCGGCACCCTGGGTCATTGAGCAGTGAGGGACGTTTTTCGTGCCAGCACCAACTGCATCAAGGGATCCCGGTTTTGTACAGCCTCATTGGAGGACAGGTCACCATATCCTTCAGAGGGATTCATACCTGTACTGCAAGGATTATTTCCTTACTCCTCGACTTAAGAGCAGACTTTCCTATCACTATGTCACACGTCGACGCAGAATTCAGTGGCGAATCCAGGAATTTTTAAGAGGGGGAGGGGGGAACCGCGGCTGTTAGTCGGAGTTAAGGCGCCCTCGGCCACACCAAAATTATTGAATTATTAAATCTTATGTATATATTGGACAGAAAAGGGGAGCCCGGGCCCCCTGCGCAGTGGGGGACCTTTTTCGTGCCAGCAGCAACTGCGACAAGGGACCTCGATTTATAGTGTTTAATGGAGGACTGGTCTCCACGTCCCTCAGAGGGATTCAAAACTGCAATGCAAGGATTATTTCCTTACTCTGCGACTCTAGAGGATACTTTCCTACCACACGGCGAAGCAGAATTCCATGGCGAATCCAGGAATCTTGAAAAGGAAGAAGGGGCGGGGCGCAAACCAGTTGTTTGTCAGAGTTAAGAGGCCCACAGCCACACTAAAATCATTGAATTACATGTATTAAATCTTATGTATATATTTGACAGAAAAGGGGGCCGGGCCCCCTACACTACCTTAAAATTGTAATTCATTGATTAATATACTGTACTCAGGTTATGAGATAGACATAATTATCTTATTTTAATTAGAAATTCATACCTATATGTGTATACAACAACAACTAATGCGAAATTTGCACTGCATTCCATGAATATTCAGCTTAGCAATAAGATTTAATTTCTCACAAAACTCAAGTTTTTATCCCGAGGTATATCCTAACACAATAGAGCAAGGGATAAGTATATTTACAAAACCAATATTTCTCGCTATTCGGTAGTCACTACTTTTCTGGGTCTGGTATACCTATTTCACACTAGGTATTCCGAGTGATTTTTTTTCCATGTGTTACAAAGTACAAACGTTTAACATCAGTTGTGATTTCTTTTTTGATATTTCTTAACCTAGGGAAATGATGTTTGTATAATGCTTGTTATAAAATGTGTTTTTTTAAATACAAAATTAATAAAACTTAAGTCCAAATTACTATATCTCACTTCTAATTTCAATGGCCATGTAGTGAAGGCAAGTCTCTCAAGAATTCCATATGCATTGAAGTTATTCAATGTATAACAACCATATTTCGTACCTTATAAATGAATGGTCTGATATTCAAATCATGGTAGAATTTCGAAGATGTTTTCAAATAATGTTTCACTGGAGAATTAAACAAAAGTTTGATTTTTGTCCAATTAATTGTACCTAGAATTTCACACTGATGTCTATGGGCTATGGGTACATGTTTTTAAGATATGGTAAAAAGTTATTTGATTTTCAAACAAACATCTTGGTTAATATTTGAATAAATTATATCTTTTAAAAAGGGATTCCGTTACTGCATGCACTTAAAAAAATAATAAATTTTCTTCTGAAAGACATATAACTCTTAACTTTTAAGAAACAAAATAACAACGTCTTACAGTACGTTATTGTCACATTAAAATCTCCTAATCGAACACGCAAGTAATTTGTATTCACCTGTGGGGAGCCTCCATTTTTCACTGGGTTCATTTAACCCCGTTTTATACCTCAAATCACTGGACCTTTAAAATATTGGTGAGCCCGTGCTTCAGTTTGGACACGGCAGTCCAGGTAGAAGGACGTTTTCAAAACTTCTCAAGATTTACATAATTGACTTGTATTATACACATGGCAGACCACTGAGGGTATTTCAACCTAACCCTTATTTAGAATTTATGGAATGGTCCTGCTTCTCTCAGGTAAGCTTTATTTGCGTTTGTTTTATTATTTTATAAAGTTGTAAATATCTTAAAACACCCAGACACGGAATTTCTAAAATATGCAACTTTAAGATATTCCATTTTATATTTTTAAAGTTCTGTTATTTATAGATACATTGTATTCGAAACTACTAAAGTCTGTGGAGTATGGTGGATTGTTTGTGTCTTTATTTGTCGGTTCTACGTTCTGTAATTACTGTTGTGAAGTATAGCATTTATTGCATTGTACACATTGCACTGTAACGGTTCACAGCGTAAATTGTATATATGTCTATATTATTCTGTGTATGATATTTAACAGGTCTCATTGATCATTCCTGTGCAGTAGTGTAGAGATGGCGGCCCGTACCAGTCACATCTCATTGTCTTAAACGCAAGACGGACGTGTAACCTCCTCGGCACTGGAGAGGGGGAAGTGTAATCTCTTCGCACTGGAAAGGGGTGTCTGAGCCTCCTAAGCGACAAGAGACAGTTGTGTAACCCAAACACCGTTTGGAATCATAGACTACCAGCATTCGAGGGACACGGAAGACCACACACCAAAGCAGTTTATTTTGTTAATTAAAATGTAATGTTTAAATGTAGAAAAGATTTTCTGTTATTCATCAAAGAGGAGTTTGGATAATTATTTTCTACGCAAGGTCATTATTTGACAGTTATTATCATTCATGTTTATTTGAGTCACTCCACGTTTATTGTTATCTAGCAATGCATAAAACGGTGGATATTCTTACAGGCATATGAAAGTCATATGATTAATAAAATATGGATATATCACACTCTTGCGAAATGCTTCTCTCAAATACTAAAAATATGCATGTTGAATTCATGTTAGTATATCCCGGTTGGATAAAATACCAGCTGAAATCCCAGAATAGTTTACGCGTTCTATTAATATCCTTTTGCTTTTCGAGGTAAATACCTGGGTATAACACTGTTTCTTAATAAATCTTCTACCTACCTGTATTTTGTACCCACTTAGAAAACGGTACGACATCCCCATTTCCCCAAGTACTCAGGATAGAAACAAAAATGCATTAATATGGCCATAAGAAACTTGATCACCGAATATTAATCCCATCTACGTGTAGTTTGTACCAGCAAATGAAAGTTTAACAACAAGATACCTCTCTGATGTCAGAATTCAAACTCGACTTGAAGGTATGTTCCTGATCTCAGACCTTTCTTCCACCTACCTATACTTTGTAACAGACAATAGTTTAGAAAGAAACCCGTTAACTCTCTACCTTTTACAGATATTTCAGGAAACTTGAAAAAGAAATAACTTTAGGTTGAGAAGTTTTTCAGTATGCCCATTGTTTAGGACTTCTTGGGGATCTTACTAAAAACTTGCTTACCAAAAGTTATTCCATTTTAAGGTAGATCGCGGGTTGACTGTCTGCCTGAAAACATACTTTGAAAATTTGTCAGCTAGATCCTCTCGTTTTAAATTTTACTTTCTGAAATTATTGTGAGATTCGTCTGCATGGTTATATTGTTATCGTATTTCAAAGGCTTTTTAAGTGTTTTGATGCGGATTTATGATTATATTTATTGCCAAAACAAAACAAAAGTATTTTTGCACTGTAAATTTACAGCCCATTTGGGATATTATATCCAAAACGGACTATATATAAAGTCAAGATATATATTTTCCATTGAAACTATATATAACCGGTGTAACGTTGAATATTGACCCCAGTTGAAAATTGACCCGAGTGTCATTTTTCAACGTTGAATATTGAACAAGGGTATTTTTTCAACGTTGAAAATTGAGACCAAAAGTCGTTGAATTCATACCCGGGGTCATTTTTCAACAGGTTTATATTTTTTTCTTATCCGCGAATTCAAGGAGTTGAAAATAGACCCTGTTGAATATTGACCCCACCTCAGAGTTTAAACATTTTTTGAACTGGGAAGTTGTTTTAGGGGATTTAAAAATTAGAATGAAACACATCGCTTAAAATGAATCCAATGTTAGGTTATATTTGTGAAAAAATCAATATAGCGACCATAACATGTAAGTAAAGCTGACTTTAAACTAGCTAGGTTGGTGAAATCCCTGTTACAAACTTATCTGTCAGTAGCCTGCTTCGGCCTAAAAATCGACCATTTTCGGGTGCTGCATTTCATTTCTGGAAATATGCATAATATTTCCGACATTTTTTTAATTTCATTTCCGACATTTGTTGTTTTTATTTCCGACATAATTTTTTTTCCTATCCGGAATTTACCTGTGCGGCAATTCAATGTTTTTTCAGTAAAAGAAAATGGAATTTTTGAAGTATTTATGCAAAAATATTTATTAAAAAAATATCTAATACATATATGCATAAATGCATCCATGTAGCACTAAGTCAAGGTAAAAGAGTTTAATGAGCATAAAACTTTTTTACCGTATTTAATGTGCACGAAATTAAATGTCTGTTACAGCACCATTCTTATCTCCAAGTCACTGATAGATTGGATTTCAATGAATTATTTATTATTTATTCCTTTAAAATTTTCATACGTAAGGTATCAAATTTGTTACTATATGCACTACGTTTGTATTTGAAAATGTCGGAAATGAAAACAAAAAAATTGTCGGAAATGAAAACTAAAAAATGTTGGAAATGAAAAATTGATAATTATACCAAAAATTCCGGAAATGATACAGCCTTTTCGGAGTATTATCTTGAAGACGAGAACTAAGTTAGAGTCTGGGATGGACTAGAAGCTGCTCATCCCACCATCTTTAATATTAACAATAAAAAAAACGCCGTCCCTGCAACTTCTATTGACCTAAACAACTAAAAAGCAAATTCCTCTTCAAAGAAACAGAGAGGGGGGGGGGGGGGGGG